>JACYXV010000065.1:0-28399 GCA_016859225.1 Thielaviopsis cerberus | reverse complement strand
TTAGGGTTTGCTTTGGGTTTTCGTATAGCGACGACGATGTGGCGGGGCAATTGGCCCACTGTGTGGTGACTCGGGACTCGGCCGTGGGCAGCAATGAGATCGGCGGGTTCGGCGGTGATGGAGAGGAGGGGTCTTCAATTGGCAGCTGCGCATCAGTCTGGTGCTGTCGGTCGGTTTCCGCTTCCACGGTGCAGCAATTGACAATGAATTTTCTCCGGAACGAAGATAAAGCTCAAGTATAGGTCCGCCGAGCCAATTGGAGCGCCACTGCCGTCCGACCATAGCCCAGTCGTCGGGCCGGCCAACCGCGGCAAGCCAGTTGAGCCCCGAGCCGGGGCCGGGGGTAGCAATTCAATCGTGGTACTCACCAACAGCGCTACGAGCCAGGCGGGACGCCATTGTGAATTATAGAAAGAAAAAAAAAGGAAAGTGGACGGGAAACGAGGAGGCGGTTTAATTCGGACGTTGTCCAACTTGCGGTCGTTCGGAGCTGGAGGATTTGGCTGAGAGTTTTATCGATCGCGCTGGTTTGCCGTCTAAACTGGCCCTGCCAATGGCTCAGGCAAACTCGTACATAATCACGTGATCTTCCTTGTCCTTCCGATGGGGTAGTTGGGCAAAGCTTTACTAAAGCGGGCTGCAGCCAAAAACTGATAAGGTGGCGATAAGAAATGCCCCACTTTATTTTCAAAACTTCAACATCAAGCCAGGATTTTGTTGTTAGTGAACGCATGTAAAATTGACTTGTTCTTGTTTGGAATTTTTCGACATTGTTCTTTTTTTTTTTCCTTGCTTGTGATCGACACTAGTCTTCAGTTCAAAATGCCTGCCGGAGCCCCCAAAGATGTGGTGAAGCGCAAGAGAAAGACTGGCGCCGTCGCTGACGAGTCTAAGAAGCGCCGCCGGGCTGCCACCGTCGAGTCCAGCGAGGACGTTGAGGCGCAAATCTTGCAGCTGGAGGCGCAGATTCTTGAGTCCAAGAAAAACTACAACAATATTGGTCAGCTGTTTGACTACATTGAGGGTTATATGGACAATTCTGAGTTCTCTATGCTAGCGGCTGTAGCCTGCTGCAGAGTCTTCATCAAGCTACTAGCTGCCGGTCGCATGGTGCCCAAAAAGGGCCTTTCGGAAAAGGAACTTGTCGTGGTGCACTGGCTACGCGAGCGGTACACAGCGTACCGTGCGCTACTCATGACACTCCTGGCAGTGGACGAGCTGTCGCTGACGGTGCTGACGCTGGCGATGAAGCTGGTCAAGGTCGAGGCGCAATACATGAATGACAAGGAGGAGTACCAGTTCCCGCAGTTCTTTTCGACAGATCTGGTCAAGACGCTGGTGCAGGAGTGCAGCAGTGAGGTGCGAAAGGAGTTTCTGAGCGAGTTTGTGGACGAGTTTGACGACATTAGATTCTTTACGTTGCGGGCAATCAAGTAAGTCAGAGACGAGTGGCGTGGCTAATGGAACGCTGCTAACTGGCTAGGTCGCTGGCGGGATCGTGGAAGGGTGATTTAGACTACTTTGACGCGGCCTTTGAGCTCCTCATGGGCATTGACGGCGTGCCCGACTCGAGCGACGAACTAGAGGACTTTTATATTGAAAAGCCCCAGGTTAAGTCTCACAACCTGTTCTCCGTGATCCAACACAAGCGCCAGGCCCAGGACGCATGGCTTGCGCTGATGGCACACTGCACTACCAAGGATCGGCGCAAGAAGGTGCTCAATGTGCTCGTCGAGACGATTGCGCCGTGGTTCCTTAAGCCCGAGCTACTCGCCGACTTCTTGACCGACTGCTACAACATGGGCGGCGCCACGTCGTTGCTCGCGCTTTCAGGTGTGTTTTACCTGATTGAGCAGCGCAACCTCGACTACCCGTCCTTTTACACCAAGCTGTACTCGTTACTGGACCGCGACATTCTACACTCCAAACACCGGTCCAAGTTCTTCCGACTGATGAACACTTTCCTGGCGTCATCGCATCTGCCCGCGGCCCTAGTGGCCAGCTTCATCAAGCGGCTGGCGCGGCTGGCGCTATCAGCGCCACCCAGCGCCGTGGTCTTTGTGGTGCCCTGGGCGTACAACATGTTCCGGGCGCACCCGCTGTGCACGTTTATGCTACACCGCGAGACGCGCGAGGAGGAACTGCGCAAGTTGATTGAGAGCGAGGGTTTTGCTGATCCGTTCAAGGCCGATGAGGCAGACCCTATGGAGACGGGTGCAGTGGACAGTTGTCTGTGGGAGCTGGTGCAGCTGCAAAGCCACTACCACCCTAACGTGGCGACAATTGCCAAGATTATCTCGGAGCAATTTACGAAGCAGACGTACAACTTGGAAGACTTTTTAGATCACTCGTACAGCAGTGTAAGTACAGACCATGCGTGAAAACTTCCATCATTGGCGGTTCAAGGTGCTAACTACCACAGTTGCTGGATGCCGAGATGTCCAAGGACGTCAAGAAGCCGCCTGTCATTGAGTTCCAGATTCCCAAACGCATTTTCCTGGCACAGGATGCAGAATCTGGCGTGGCAGACAGCTTGGCGGTAAAGCTTTGGGACTTTTAGGCGGGACGTGTATGGATGGGATGGGATTGCGGTGTTTTGGTTTCCTGATTTTCTGGGTCTTGTTCCTGTTTTGGCATCTGATCGCGTGTGGTATTTCCAGAAGCATTTCAAAAGCACTTGGACTGGAGTTTTCTTTTTTGTTGTTTATTTATTTCTTGCTTTGTTTGGTTTAATAGATATGAACAATACCCTCGCATTCATTGTCTTTTGTCTGGTGTGTGACATGAAGAGAAGGCTGATTGGCTGTAGTATTTATGTGTGTATACATACAACACAGCCTTGCTTGAGTTCCTTAGCTTCACTCAAAAAGAAGCTGTGAAAAGTTTTCACCCCTACCAGTGGCAATTCTCATTAATGATGTCACTTGGAAGCCAAATGCCCAAGCTTTCAGCACTAAACCGCTCGGTTTAGCGGCTGTGAGGAGGTGCTTGGAGAGAGGCACAGCTATGTTTTGCGCAGTTTTTACACCTTCTGTTTCGGTCTAGACGCAGAGATTTTGCCTTCTTTTTTTGTTGCCGTCTTTTTCAGCCTCACACAGTTTTATCCCTCTGCATCTTGAAAGTCATTGCCGATTATCATCTTTATCGAATTGCCAGGCATATTTATCGCATCACCAGGCATCTTTCCTCTGTCGCTTCTTTCAGCTCCCTGTCATGGTGCACCATCAACCTGTCGTTGTTCAGATCTCGCCCTGCGTGCCCTGAATAAACCGCTGCTCTGCTCTATTGTGCATCATCAGTCCGCTGATTGGCTCGCGTGTTTCCTAATAGGTACGTCGCATATCGTTTTGCCATCGAGTCTTATTTCCAGTGTGCCACCAACTCGCGCCTATCTCAATCAGATCCGCTGCGATAAACCTGACATGCAACTGAAACTCCCTTTGTTCTAAATGACCAGTTGGGCAATACATAGATGGATGAGCAAATGAGGCTGACTTTCCATCGCCTGGCTCGTGAAAGAGCCAGGGTTTTGACCCTGCAGTAATGCCCATAGTACCGTCTACTCTTCTCGCTTGAGCAGTCCTTTGCGCTACATCTATTTGTGCCTGTCCTTTAGTATCCCTACTGCACTGTACTGTACCGTACTTTGCATGCACATAATCAGCGTCATAGGCCGCCACACCTTTGACTTGCCCTGCCCTGCCTTGTGCTGCGCTGTGCGCCGCCCAATTTGCTGCTGATCCAATAAGGCCCCCCCTTCTCTCATTTTGCGACGACTAAGACTATGTCTTCTTCATCCAACCCGCCTCCAGCGCTCAACGAATCGTCTCGCTCGCGGCCTCGTCGAAACCGTGGACTTTATTCATCCAACCAAAACAAACACAAATCTTCTGTAGCTGGCGAAGATCAGTCTATTGCTTCAGCACCAGCCGCTGCTGCTTCTACTGCTGCACCCTCTTCTACTGCGTCCAACCGAGCTTCCATGGGCTCTTCGAGCAAACGGCGCAAGCACCGCGGAGGAAAGAAGAAGCGACTGCGCAGACACTCGTTTGCGGTTCCCGTCGAAGATTCACATGACGAAGTCGAAGGTTCTGTTATAGAAGAAGAGCAGCCCAACGACTGGCCTGAACAAGGGCACACACAGCTCCGAGAGGACATTTTTGACTCTGCCTCTCAGGGCCGTGCAAACAGCGATAGAGTTAACGCTGAGCGACCTACAAGCTCAAGGTAAGCTTTTTTTTTTTTTGATTATCTGCAGCCACTTGTCACCCTAAACATGCAGTGTTTAAGCTACGCTCTCGATGCACTACAGGGAATATCTTATCAGTCGACAGCGTCATAGCCTATGATTGCTTGCGCCTTGTTTCCTCTGTTTTCTTTGCCTCTGCGACCTAACGTAACATTCTTAAATCAAGACCGTTTCTTGGTGACTAACCGTGTTTTGCGCTTATAGAGACCAACCGCAAACTCGTTCTCGTAGATCGTCCACGATGGCGTTGAGCTCCTCTTTTGCGCCCCCTTTCACCACCCAACGAACCCGCCCTTCACGACAAGATGACGCAAGCAGCGACGAAGATAATGATGACCCATGGGATGAAGGTGCGCCGCTTCTGTCGTCGTCAAGACCTAAGCGCTCTGCGACGACGCCATCGTTGCCAAACTACGGATCGAGTCAAGCCATCAGCCGCCGCAGCTCCAATGCCTCAATGCGCATGCGCATGAGCGGGCTACTGACGTCTAACGTGGAGCGACGAAACAATGTCAACTACCCTCCGTCGATCCCTGGCTCGCCATCACTGGGCCCTTCAGCTGGCCCCAACATGACATTTGGCGATGTCATGATTCGTCACGAGCTCTCACGCCATGCTTCTGATGATAGTAGCCAACGAAGCGATCGGCTTATGGATGGCGAGGACGACGGAATGAATCATATTCCTGGCAGTCCCACTCTTAGTCAGAGCGAAGGCCATCTTTCAGCCGCGCCCAACATGTCTGACGCTGACGACGATAACAACCACGAAGATATGCGCCGCTCCACCATGTTCCAGTCGAGAAACTTTGAAAGACGTCGTCGCCGCCGGTGGCCTGACCTTTCCGTTCTCGAGGAGTGGAGTACCTATGAAAAGGAAAGTCGCACAGAAGGCCAACGCGCCAAGAAGATTACAGAGCCCCAGCTTATTAATGGGCGCTTACGACCCATCAACAAGGGCTGGTGTATCTCTACTGAAGACTTTCCCTATCGCTTCACGTACTTCAACGAGGAGTTGCCTAGCACTATCCACAGCCAGACTATTTCTGAGCTGGTGCAAAGCGAGAGCTCATTTCGGGAGCTGTTTGTCCCCGAGCGGCCAGTCCTTTCTGATGACTCTGATAGCTCCGAAGACGACGAGCAAATTAGCTTCAATGCGCATCTGAGAGGGGCCACACTTACTAAGAATGCGGGGTAGGTACCCTTCTAAAGGCGCTGCTCGGGGTTCTTCCACGGTGGCTACGTCTGTCAACGGTGGCTCTGGACTATCGCGGGAAATGTCTCCACGTGCTGATGGGTCACTTCCAGGATCGCTCAACGGCGCCATCACGCCGTTGAACCTCAAGGACACAGAAAGCCCCAATCCAGAACCTCCAGCTGAAAAGCCTTTGCGTTTGGGCGACCGGCCAGTGTGGTGGCTTGACGTTATGAACCCTACTGAAGCCGAACTCAAGGTCCTTGCCAAAGCCTTTGGCATCCATCCCCTGACGGCCGAGGACATTATGCTACAGGAGGCGCGTGAGAAGGTGGAGCTGTTTCGCCACTACTACTTTGTCAACTACCGCACGTTCGACCAGGACGTTACCAGTGGCGAGTACCTGGAGCCCGTCAACATGTATGTGATTGTGTTCCGCGAAGGCGTACTCAGCTTCCACTTTGGCATGACGCCGCACGCAGCCAACGTCCGACGACGTGTGCGCCAGCTACGTGATTACCTAATTGTGTCGTCGGACTGGATCTCGTATGCCATCATCGATGACATCACGGATGCCTTTGTGCCACTCATCCAGAGCATTGAAGACGAGGTTGATGACATTGACGAAACAATTCTCAAAATGCACACTAGCAACGGCGAGCTACCGCTGGGTAAGAGCCTACTCAACGACGCCGCCTCGATCCACTCACAGTCCAGCGCATCGACGGCTGAGACAAACATGGACATGCTGCGGCGCGTGGGCGACTGCCGCAAGCGCGTGATTCTGCTGTACCGTCTACTCGGCAACAAGGCCGACGTGATCAAGGGCTTTGCCAAGCGTTGCAATGAGCGTTGGGAAGTAGCGCCGCGCTCAGAAATTGGGCTGTACCTGGGCGACATTCAGGACCACATTGTTACCATGACGGCCAACCTGAGTCACTACGAGCGCATGCTGTCGCGCTCGCACGCCAATTATCTAGCGCAAATCAATATTGAAATGAGCGAGCGACAGGAAAAGACGGCCGACGTGCTAGGCAAGCTGACGGTGCTTGGCACAATTGTGCTACCAATGAACATCATCACGGGTCTATGGGGCATGAATGTGTGGGTTCCAGGGCAGGGCACTGAGGATGACTTGACATGGTTCATGTGGATTTCGACGGGGCTGCTCATGTTTGGCGGCGTGTGCTACTTGATTGCCAAGAGGGTGTATGGGATTGTGTAAGGGTATCATAATATTCTGTGCATTGTTGGAGTTTTGGGGTCATTTTCTTTTTTTTTTCCTGATTTCTGCGTGTGCAGACAACTGTCAAATACAAGCATCTTCCTTCTTTTACGCATAAATGACATATGAGAAAATAAATGTGATTGATGAGTAAACAAAATGCTCAATGTGCAAAAGAAAAAAAAAAATAAAAGACCCTCCGTCCGCTCCCCAAATACAAAAACGCCAGATCCGGTTTGATAAAAGTAAGGAATAAATAACTCCTGTCGTAAAAGGAAAAAAAAAAAATGTATCACCAGGACATGTACCGTCCCGTCCCGTCTAAACAAGTCTACTCCGACAACTCTCCCGCCTCACTCGCCTCTGCCGTGCGTGGCCTCTTGGCCGCCACGCCATCACCGTTCTCGCTCATGCTTCCCTTTCGCTTGAGCGGCAACGGCGCCGGCGAGGCCGCCTCTCTACCACTCCCACTCCCACTCCCGTTCCCATTTACCGCAGCAGTAACAGCTAGCGGTGTATTCGCGCTGGCACTCATGCTCATGCTCATGCTCGCGCTGCTCGGTGAGACGGGGGCGAGGACAGGCGACATGCTATTTTGCGCAGCGCGGCGGCGCGTATTTGCCAAGTCAAACAGCGGTGACGACAGGGTGGGCGTCTGCCGGCGTAGTGGATTCTCTTCGTAAAAGCGGAACAGCGTGCGAATGGCC
Organism: Thielaviopsis cerberus; assembly: GCA_016859225.1. Lineage (NCBI taxonomy): Eukaryota > Fungi > Ascomycota > Sordariomycetes > Microascales > Ceratocystidaceae > Thielaviopsis > Thielaviopsis cerberus. The sequence continues at coordinate 21,023 of JACYXV010000065.1, read as the reverse complement.
AACGTGCAGCGGGCCTCGTCGCCATACAGGAAATCCCACCAGGCCTTTCCGTTGACGTCGTCAATCTGCTGTTGCGCGTGCACGCTGGCGAAATAAATTGCAGCCACAGCAATGTCGCGCGCGGGCAGGATGAGCGGCAAACTGGTCATGCAGGCATCGTTGCAAAAGGCCCAGGCAGCCTGGCGCATAGGGCGGTTGTTGAAAATGTTGAGGCGCGTCATGAGCTTACGGATGCTGTCGTATGGATTTTCCACCTGTAGATCAAAGGTAAGGAGCTCCAGCATCAGCTCCTCATAGGTGAGTATGCTGTCCCGCCAGCGCCAGTACTCTTTGCTCTGCTCATCAATAATGAGGTTTGGGTTTTTGTGGCCAACCTTGGCTACAGCAATGATTATTTCCTTGGTTTTGCGGCAGATTTCTTCCGTCTTGTTGGCAAGAAACAGAGCAGTCGCTGCAATATTCTAGACAGGGAATGTTCTGTTAGTGCTTTGGTGCTTGATCAGATGGATAACAACACTTACGTAATGATGAACACCCATTTTGTTTTCTACCAAGCTGTACCGCATATAGAAGCGATGGAAGAAGACGCCAGCGACCCAAAGAGTCATTTGTGGAAGTTCCAAAAGCGCGCCAGCCTGGTAGATGAAATTGACGCCTTTGGCCCGCCGTAATCTCTCTTCGGCGGGGCTAATGCCGTCCAGGACAGACGGCGTACTCAGGGTTTCGGCCTCGGTGAAATACCACTGTGGCGACGACACCAGGTTCATATCGATCGTGACCGTGGGCAGCTCGTCTGCCTCCAACTGTGACACCACGACGGCGGGTGGGCGCTGCAGGAGCGCCGTGTCTTGCGAGAACGAGTGGGTGCCGTCTGGTTGCGCCAACGTCTGTACAGTCGTGTCTGATGCTGTGCCCGGCTTGCGTGTTGAGCCGTTTGACAATGTGGGCTTTGTGGTGGATTCGTCGACGGATGGAGGAGACTTTCTCGATGATGCCGGTGGGCTGGGCGCTGCAGGAAGAACAGAGGCAGCAGGCTCAGCCTCTGGCTTGGATTCCGTGGAGGGCGCCCGGTAATCCTCACGCGGAGGTCGGTATGGCTCGACACTAGCCATTTGCACGGGAGGGACGTCGAGGGCAATATGTAGCGGGAGCGCTGAGCGGTCGCGAAAAGTGTAGTTGAAGGCGGCGGATAAAAGGCGACTACGCGACCATCCAAACTTAAAAGAATCAAGCGAGCGCGTATTGAGACACAACCAAAGCTGAGAAGTCGCACCGAGTTTCAATTCTTTGGTGGAGTCATATACTGTAGACAATAAAGAAACAATCTGAAGCACAAAGGAGGGGGCAAGTCCAAGATAATCGGACAACCGAGAAAAATCAAAAAGAGGAAAAAGAGTTGCTCGTTGGTCAAGCAGCCAACTTCAATCAAGCCTTGAGACTGGAAGCTAAGTTAATAGGCTGGTCACGTGATCTGCAGTCCACTTTTAATGCGTTTAGCTTGCTCAACGTCGCTTCCGTCTTACTTACACGGCCTACTTGCTTGTTGCTACTGCTACACTAATGCGTCTAAATTTTATGCTGGGTATCATTATCCGCGTTTCATGCAGCGTTTCTTTCTTGTATTGCAGCTTCTATGGTATGTACTTGTACTTGGGCCTTAAATGCCTTCGCCATCGTTGCGGCCCCACAACTTGATTGTCCGATCGTGGCCGCCACTCACAATCCACTTTCCATCACGGCTCACATCAACGCTCCCAACCGGGCCCGTGTGACCGTTAAGCGTTTGTACTGGTGCCCAGTCGTCGGCTGAAAAGATCTTGACAGTGCGGTCGTAGCCACTTGACACCAAAATGTGCCCGACTTTTTGGGCAGTTGGCCGCCCTTTTCGTCCGTGCCGGGCGTAGTGTTGCCAAACAGCGGGTCGTCAAGGCCCTTGTACCATCTCAGGTCCGATACTGCGCTGGAGTGTGCGCCAATAGCTCCAGATTGTTGCACCTTGCGCAGGTCCCAGCATTTGATCCAGCCATCAGCGGAGCCTGTAAGGACGCGGTAACCGTCTGCGCCCCAGTCAATGGCATGGATCGGCTTAATGTGACTGTCAAGAATCATGACTGTACGTCCAGATCTCAAATCCCAGATACGACCCAAGCTATCAAGACCAGCACTGGCAATTAAAGAACCGTCACCGTTGAAGCTCACTGCATAAACGCCACGCGAGTGGCCCTCTTGGAGCAATAGCTCTGTCGTAGTATTCACGTCCCATAGTCTCCAAGAAGTATCTTCTGATGCCGATGCGACATATTTGCCAGAGGGGTGAAACTCAACCCGGCAAACTCTAGAAGTGTGTCCCAAAAGCGTTGCCTTGGGTGTATCTTGGGTCAGAGACCACAAATTAATATGGCCCTCGGCACCACCAGTAACCAAGTTGACCGAGTCTGGTGAGACATTGCTCTCGGGAAGTGTTGCGCCGGGGAACCACGACATTCCCGAAATCTTACCCGTGTGACCACGCAGCGATAGCTTTTCATTGAGGTTTGGCATGTCGTAAATCTTGACCTGGCCACCCCAATTTCCAACAGCCACCGCCTCGCCACTCGGTGCTATTCTTGTCATGCTGACATGTCTGTCGCCTGCCGTCTGGGATCCCTGCAACTCAAAGGCCGCCAGGCGATCCTTGACTTCCTTGCGGAATTTTGTATGCGTGCGCAACGGTATCGAACATTCAGACTTTTGGAACGCGATGCGCTTTGCAGCGCGGGGAAGCGAGTATTTCGCAATGTCAACGCGGGCAGCTAGCAAATCGGGAATGCCGCGGGTGTAGAATTCTTCCTCGGCCTCGTCATTGGAGCCGTTGCCATCGGCCATTTCAATGTCTTGCCCCTCTGCATCACCGCCGGCGGCGCCTGCGCCCGAGCGCTCGAGCTCCTGTGTCATCAGCTCGCGCAGACGTTCGCGACGGTCGTAGGGACCCTCGCCAAACAGGGTAATGGGCTCACCCATTTCCCGAAGGCGGGTTTTTACTCGCGCATCGTCGGTCGGTACAGCAATCGTCTTGGCGAGCCTCTTGCGCTCCATTTGCGACAGAATGGCCGAAGCTGTCTCGGAGCCCATACCGGCGGCGGCGTTCATGTTGTAGTCGTAGTCCATTGGGACATCTTCGAGGGAAAGACCCTTTTCAGCAGCGGGTTTGTCGTCGGCATCTTCGACATAAGCTCGCCGTGACGGGTGCATGATTGTTGTGTATTGTGTGGTGGGCAAAATAACAATCTGTTAGTCCACCTGAGGAATAAATTCTTGAGCGAGGCAGCTATACAGCAGCCTTACAAGAGCTACAAGGCTGAACTATTTTTTTGGTCATGTACGGCAGAAAGATTTAGCCTATGAATAACCGTAAAACATAGAAGGCGGTGAAGAGTCTCGATCCAACGGGCGAGCCGCAAGCCCCTTGCATCTGGCGTCTTTGTTTGCTGCGCTGCCCTGAGTGCACTACAGCATCTGTGCATTTTCAGCAACAGTACGTCGAGCAGCAGTCAGACTCAAAGTAAAACACCTGCATACCAGTCAAGGCAGCTGTGACTTATGGTTACCCGCCTGACTACTTAATTTTGTGATTGGTTATATTTACAGCTGGTGTTGTTGTCCAGCAACGAGATGCGCCACCTAACATCTCACAAGACACACAGCCAATAAATGAGATAACCGCAAGCTCGAGTTAGGCTCGCGGTCAAGCTGAGCGGTATGGCCGCCCTGTTCTCGTATCGTATTGAGAGTTGACGGTTTCCAAGCACATGCAGGCCTCCTTCTCTCCTGCAGCAACAACGACAAAGGGAACCGAAAATGTCCGGTAAACAAAGTCAGAACCAGAACCGGGTCTGAAACGCGTCGCTCAGGGTGCTGAACAAGAATCGCAGTATTGGTTTAAGCTTTCATGCACTTTAATTAGCTGTAACCCTAGAAAATCCAGCTTCCCAGTATGGCCTCAAGATCTTCTTGGACATCGGCTAAAGCCTATCAAGCAACCACCAGGCACCACTTGTTCCGGTGCTTATGGCTTATGGTTTTTGAGCCCCGTTCTGCCGTGCCTTCCAAAGCTGCCAGAAGCGACTTTAAGCAGCTCCAGCCCAGCCAACAGCGCCACGTGATTTGAGCAGCCCCATTAAATTTTTCGTTAGCTGTGGTCGGGGTGCGGATACACCAACTCTACTGGTCCACTTTTGGCCCGAGCCTCCAAAACAAGCTGCCCAGAAGCAACACAAGCGCTACTAAAAACCAAACAAGGGCTGCTAAAAAGTCAAACAAGGCCTGTGCAGGATTTTTCCAGCTTAATTTTTCGGTTCTGGATTTACAACCCCCAATTTAGGCGACGCATATAGTGAAGTTAGATTATTGGTTTATTTTCACTGCACAGCTTTAAAAAAGCAAGCAGCCCTTTTTTACTTTAATATTCTTGTTTATAACTTTCCACCAACGATTCTTCCAACTTTGGGGTTCTTCTCTTCTCTTCTCTCCTTCTCTTATTCTCTTATTCATATATCGCATCGACTTTACCTGCTATTGTTTGCCGGACTATGCATTGTACCGACCGTTGCTACAACCTCTTTAATTCGTCCTTTGCCGCGTCTTCTACCGCCTCCGTCTCTGTCTGCCAAAGCCAGATGCACGCTAAGCGCGACTACTCTGCCACCGTTGCCCGTCTCGATCGCTTTGTTGCTGTGCGCGCCGACGCATATCGCCGCCGTGGAGGTGTTTTGGCGTGAATCTCCGTGCTGAATCGCCCAAGAACCGCCGCTGGGTTTGCCTGCAAAAAGAGCCGTGTAAAGCCGTCTGTCAGTCTGGCGCCGCTACCGTTGCACGACCCCGATCCGCCTTGACACCGTCTGCTTGAAAGCCGCAATAGTTTGTACATTTTTTTAATTTGCTGCTTTTACGCTGCAGTTTTTTCTTTGGTCGAGGTGCTCTTTTACTAGGCTTCAAAAGCCCCTCTTCACAATTTCCACTCTTTTGTTAGAGTTTTCAGCATTCGATCGCTGGCACTCCACCCAGTCGCATCGGTTAATCAATCGGGTTTAAGTTTAATGCATTCCCAGCCCACAAAAATGAAGGGTCCGGATCCCGCTCGCAACACTATCCGGGGGTTCCATGTTACCCCTATGACGTCAGGAGACGAGGACTCGGACGCCGGATCCTCCCGTAACAAAGTTGGCGGGCTTGCTACGCTCGACAACGGCCATCCTACGCCGCGCCCCAAAATCAAGAGCAAGGGCAAGAAGCGCCAAAACCCGCCACCGGCTGTAAACGATCATATTAGTGCCAACTGCAGCCCTAGCCTGCGTCCTGCCCCATCGCCGTCGATTTCGGGTATTTCCATGTTGCGCAACCATCTTGATAACCTCAACCTGTCGTCGCTCGACGCTTCCTCGCGCACCAGCACCATGACTACACATCGTGTGCCCAGCTTTTACGGCCGCGGCACGCTGACCCCCAGTGCTGGTCTACGTAGCATCCCCATGACGCGTACCAACAGCCGTGACGGCCCGCCCAGCGAGGGCAGTGTGTATTCGGATACGAGCTCGAGCCGCTACGAAATCCAGCTCGACGACGAGTTTGTCAATGATGACATGGCCACCAACGATGTGACTTTTGACAGTGCCGGCCAAGAAGTCATCACTAACCGCAAAGTGTGCGCCAGCGACTTTGAGACGCTGCGCTGCCTGGGCAAGGGCGCATACGGAACGGTTGTTCTCGTCAAGCAAAAGTCGACGGGCCGGTTGTTTGCGCAGAAGCAGTTCAAGAAGGCGTCGCTTGTGGTGCACAAGAAGCTCGTAGAGCAGACCAAGACGGAGCGGCAGATTCTGGAGTCTGTTAGTCGCCATCCGTTTGTTGTCAAGCTGTTTTATGCCTTTCAAGATCTCGACAAGTTGTACCTTATTCTAGAGTATGGCCAGGGCGGCGAGCTGTTTCACCACCTCAACACAGAGCGCATGTTCTCCGAAGAGGTGGCGGCGTTTTACATGGCGGAAATGATTCTTGCCATTTCGCATCTGCACACCAATATGGGCGTGGTGTACCGTGATCTCAAGCCTGAGAACTGCCTGCTCGATGCCGAGGGCCACTTGCTGCTTACGGACTTTGGCCTTTCCAAGGTGTCTGTTGACCAAGACGACACATGCAACTCGTTTTTGGGCACGGTCGAGTACATGGCACCCGAAGTGGTGCAGGGCAAAAAGTACGGCAAGGCAGTTGACTGGTGGTCGCTAGGCGCGCTAGGCTTTGACCTGATGACAGGCTCACCGCCGTTCCGCGGAGCCAACAACACCAAGATTCAGGAAAACATTGTCAAACAGAAGCTGCAGCTGCCATACTATCTGAGCGCCGACGCCAAGGATCTGGTGACGCGACTGCTGCGGCGTGACCCGGCAAAGCGGCTGGGTGCCAACATGCCGCGCGACTTGCAAACTATTAAGAAGCACCGCTTCTTTCGCAAAATTGACTGGAAGAAGCTCGAGGCGCGCGAGCTCGAGCCGCCGATTCAGCCGCTCATTACCGATCCCGAGTTGGCAGAGAACTTTTCAACCGAGTTTACAGATCTGGCACTGAGCATGCGCGACTCAGTAGCTACGGTGGACGAGGTCACTGGTACGTGCAGCGGTAAAGATGGTGATTATGAGGGAGCGGGCGTGTGTATGCCCGGAGCCATGGACATCAATGCAGGACGTGCGACGACGGAGGATCCGTTTCACGGATTCAGTTTTGTTGCGCCGAGCAGTCTGTTGGAGAATGAGCGGTTCATTGCACTGGGCAGCTAGTTGGATGCTTGTCAAGGCCGAGGATCTCTGATGGGGTATGCGTGAGATTAGAGAAGTAGGGGGGGAGAATGGGCTAAGAAGAATGGCGGCGGAGAGTATAGAGGGGGAGATGGAAGGGCACGTAGAGAAAGAAAGGGGGGGACAAAGAGGGCGAGAGAAGAGATGGGGAAAATTTTGGGGAGATGCGAGAGTTTGCTTAGGATAGAATTAGCATGGAGTTTTTTTTTTCAGAGGGTGCTTTTTTTCTGTTTTCCATTTTTAGTTTTTTCCGATATTCTTTCATACAAAATCTCCAGGCGGGTCGTTATCGCTCGGAAAAGTGTCGGAGCAGTGTTTTGGCGTACGGCGGTGTTTCTTGTTCCTGATGTGTTGATGATGTAGATTGCTGATGCACTCGTGATAGTTTTGGTTGGATCAGGGCAGTCCTGTTTCGTGTTAGTCGATAGGGTTATGTAGGGGTTTACCGGTAAATATTCGGGTTACCAGAGTCCTTGTTCTTTGTGGCTTCTTTTTCTCTCCGGCATTTAGTGTCAGACCCACTTCTCCGTTGTCAATTTAGGCCCGCACCTCTTCCTCATCAGCCGTGAGCTTGGCTGCTCTTATGATCGCTGTGAGTTGTATTTGCGCCCAAGTATCATGAAGTTTCTCTTTTCTCAGTGCACACAGAAGAAGAAGAAGGAAAAGGAAGCATGGACAAAGTGAAAGTCGGGGGGAAGCAGAAGTTGAACATGCGATTCGCGATGGCTTGAAACAAAGCAGCAATGCGACGCTACCTGGGGCTTTAATTGCGAATAGGTTTTTTTGGTTTAGGGGTTTGCTTTGGCCCTGAGGCTCGGATATGATAGCCAGTCAAATGAAGAAGAGATCTGACACGAGGCAAAACGGAATGGATCGGAGAATGGCATGATGAGATTTGGGACAGGATGGATTGTTACAAGCCGTTACGAGATTCTCTTTTGAGAGGCAAAGAACTTGGGCTCTTAGAGGTAGGGAATCAAGCACTTGGAGGCAGGTAATCAAGCACTTAGAGGTAGGGAATCAGGCTTTTTGGAAAGTCATCCAATAAATTGGCCGCCCCGTTAGGTCTTGGCCGTGCTTACAATTTGTACACTTTGCTGGCAACGATGTGCAACCAAAGTCTTGGACGACACGCGGCCTCGAATTTGACTGGCAACTCTGAGGGCTACGATTTGAGCGAGCAACCAAGATCTGGGCATTCTGTAAGCACATGCGCATGTCCATGTACTTATCTGCTTCAAGGTACGCCGGTGGTGTAGCATATCGCCATGGCCTTACGCAAACAGAGTGTAAGATGTTTTGGCCTATTTGTATGTTTGATGTATGACGGCAGTTGTTCTTCTGACAAGCTCTTTGCCTTCATCTCCTGTCCATTATGCCACCCTTGGGTGAAAACGGCAAACAAATAAGTCAACCAAAGAGACTCAAGTTGGCAGCCAAGGATGGGTTTATCAAAGCGTCAAGTTCAATAAGATAAATACGCCATGTTTTGAAACTGCATGTTGGGTTGGGCTGGTCAAGTATGACAAGAGCCAAGAGCAGTCTTGGCAGAAGGAGACGAGTTTGACTTTGTCTATTTACCTCTAGAAACGGACTCACGTTCCTAGAAACGGTCAGACAAAAGGTGAACAGCCAAGACGCCAGAGAGCAAAGAGGCGAGCGGGAACAAGAGTAGAAATCTTGGCACGGCTAGAAAGTACCGAATACATTCACATTCATTCATCTTGTTGTGTACAATATAGATGTGATAATAGGTGTTATGTGATTGGACAGCTGAAAAGAAGACTGTCCAGGGAATTGAGTCCGAGGAGACGTATTTTGGGGGAGAGCCAGTGTAAAAGAACAAAGAAGAAACATGCTATAAATACACGCACTAGAGTAGTAAGCTTAGCTAGCTTAGGGGCTTCATTGCCCCGGGGCTCTCGATATCATGCATTTCTGTATCTCGTCATCCATCCCGTTGTCGAACTGGCAAAGGAGCCCTGGCCCAGATGAGCATACATACATCCATACGTGCATTCGTACATATGTCCATACATATACCCATACATATGCCCATACATATACCCATACATACACACATATGCAGTCCGTATTTCCAGCCGAGTCTTCTCTTTACGAGAATAGCTGTTAGATCTTTCAGGTATTTCCAGAGCCTGGATTTCGTTACATGTTTTATCGTGGGCTACATAACGAGAGAATAATAACGGCCGAAACAAGAAACAACCAAACAAAGAACCTCATGCATGCTTGTGTGTTCCGGCACGTACATCTATGTACCTGGTGTACCGCTGACAGTCATAAGTACTAACTACTCGCCTGTCTTGTCTCTGCCGTATTTCCTTTTTCTTTTTTCTGATATCGATTCCTGAACGCGATTTCCCCAGCTGTTTGTCCGGCTCTCTTTTTCTTTTCTTTGTCTTGCTTCTTCTGCATTCTACTGTCTTGTTTATTTATACCCTTTAATTTCACTCATTCTCATTCACCAACGCCCTTTTCTCTCTCTTCTTCTCCCTTTCTTTGTCTCCCAATCACGCCCTGTTTCTTCCTGCCTCCGCTCCCTTTTATACTCACGGTTTGCCTTTCTTACTGCATTATAGTGCTACCCGGGCCGTTGTACTTGTACACCCCGTCACAGATAACTCCCTGTTATAGGGTACATTGCATCCGCAGCTTAGCTGCTTCAAAGAAAGAAAGAAAGAAAGAAAGAAAGGACAAAAGCACACAAAAGGCCGGACTTGGATCAACTGCCAGGAACAAGGGCGTGTGCTGCGTATTCGTACATATACGTGCTCGTTGGCCAGCTTACTCCGTATCTCTTTCATTCACCTATTTATATATACCGGGGCCGTACTCCTCTGCCCGTCCTCTTCTTTTTTTCTTTCGTATCAACCACATGTTTCTTTCTCGCCTCGCTAAAATGCGTGTGTTTTCTTCACTTGTGCTGGCCCTGGCCACTGCAGCCTGTAAGTCCCTTCTGTATTAACCCTACCCATTTTTATATACACATCCTAACCCTAAGTTGACAGCTTCTGTCTCCGCCACCACCTACTCAAAATGCCCTGTTGACGACGCCTACTGCGTGCAACTTGGTGCCCCGCCATCCACTATCTCTGCCAACTCGGGAAATTTATACATCCAGATGCAAGCCACCACCACCTACTCCTGGGTCGCCCTGGGCCAGGGCTCCCGTATGGCTGGTGCCAACATCTTCGTCATGTACACCGACGGCACTGGCAATGTGACCGTCAGCACGCGCAGTGGCTCCGGACACGTCGAGCCTGCCGTGCAGTCATCCACAAAGATTACTTTACTTGCTGGATCTGGCGTCGCCAATGGCATCATGACGGCAAACTTTGTCTGCGCAAACTGCAACAAGTGGTCTGCTGGGTCCATGCAGCTAGGCGCGTCGGACACGGCGTGGATTGCGGCTTGGAAAAAGGGCAGCTCTCTCAACTCAGCGAGTGCATCGCAGACTATTACGGTCCACGACGATACCGACTCTCTAACAGTGGATCTGGCAACGGCGAGTATCAGCAGCGACGCCAACCCGTTCTTAACATCCAAGGGTGTACTAGCCAGCTCCGACTCGAGCTCCGACTCGTCTAGCTCCAGCTCTAGCTCCGACACTAAAACATCGGGTACAACTAGCTCAAGCACTGCAACTTCAGGGACAACAAAGGGTGCCTCTGAGACCGGACAAGACGGCCCCAACCTAATCCGGATTCACGGCTTTGTCATGGGTGCCATGTTTGTCATTCTGTTCCCTCTCGGTACCGTGCTCATGCCCGCTCTGCACAAATGGGCTCTGCACGGCTTTATTCAGATTCTTGCCATGATTGGTATGTGGGTTGGTTTTGGCCTCGGCCATAACGCCGCCTCCAAAGCCGGTATTGTAAGCTACTTAATGTCTCCATTTTTTCCTGTGTAAGTAAACCCTTGCTAACCCTTTATAGCTGTACAAAGACGCCCACCAAATCATTGGCACCTTTGTCTGTGCCGCTATGATGTTGCAGCCGTTTCTCGGCTTCTGGCACCACCGCTACTTTGTGCGTAACCAAACGCGTGGCGGTGTGAGTTATGCGCACATTTGGTGGGGCCGCCTGCTGATGGGTCTAGGCGTGGTGAATGGCGGCCTGGGCCTGTCGATTATGGGCGCTGGCACAAATGCCATTGCCGTGTACTCCATGCTGGCCGGCCTGTGGGCGGTAGTTTATGCCGTCATAAACTCACTCAACGAACTCAACAGAGATCGCCAAATGATTAGCGCAAGCAGGGAAAAGGCCGTACCCATTGGCCCGCTGCGCAACTACCACCCTGCAGACTATGAACAGACCTACGTCCAGCGCGAACCACATGTTTGAGAGGCGTGATGGGCTTTTGATGAGCCATGATTTAGATTTGGAATATCATATGTATATGTTAAGAAAACAAAAAAAAATCATAATTATACCAACAAGCACACGTGACCGGAAACATCAAATGCCTTGGTCTAGGTCACTCGCACTATAAAAAAGCGTCTCTAGATTTTGTCCTGCTCTAGATTCCATAACATAGAGTCGGTATTGTGGTATTGGTAGAAATGGAAGAAAACAAAAAGTAAATGTGTCCAGTCAAGCATCAGACAGATGCTAGACAACATGATAAACACAGTAAGCCAAACGCCAGCCTTCCCGAGCAACAAAATAACACTGCGTCAAACCCAGATTAATAACAGACGCCACAGACCAAAGTAGCCCTTGTCGCATCGTCGAGTCCACTGGCACTCCTTTTTTTCAAAGTAATGCCATTGTAGTCCATGTTTTGCGTTTACATTATCGTCTCGCCGACGGGTCAAATCTGGGCGGTGCGCCGCCTGTGAAGCCCGGGGGGGGCACCAGGGAAGTTTGGGGGGAGCAGGGAAACCAGCGGGGAAACCAGCGGGAGCTGTGACACGCGACAACCATTAGCAACTAGCACAAAAAAAAAAAAAAAAAACAAAAGACCAAAAAGAGCTTACCACCACGGCCAAAGCCAGGAGCTCCGGGGAAACTTGGGAATCCAGGGAATCCTGGAGGAGGAACAGCACCACCAACACCAGGCGCAGGACCCTATCATTAATGTTAGTCATTTGTTTGATTACAAAGTCACACAAATCATGACGTACCGCTAGCGAAGGAGGCGCCGCGGGGGCACCACGGCCAGCCGGTCTGGCAACGCCCGGTCCAGCAACCAGCGTCGTCGCCAGGCCAGCAGTGCTTTTGCCCAGGCGCGCGCTGGAATCCGACGGTGGCGGCGACTCGACCGACAGTGAGACAATCTGCGCGCCTCTGAGGATAATCAAGCCGAGCGTCCGCTTCTCCTCTGTCTCGACAGTATGGCTGTCGCTCTTGCGCTTGAGACGGCGGAACTCTTCCGTGTCGGCGAGAACGAGATTCATGTGCTTGTCAAACGCTAGCATCTGGCCCGTCATCTGGCGGCCATCGTTGAGAGTGACGCGCATACGCCAGTTAATCTATACAGCAGTCGCGATTAGTTTCGGTCGTTGCATTTTAGGTCGATTGAGCTACGAATAGCTTCGATTGGGTACTATACGCACGTAACCGGCCTATCACATAAAGTTAGCAACCAGTTTAACATCTGACATTATCAAAGCGCGAGAAATCATGAGAGGAGCCTGTGACGTACCATCTTGCCCTGCTTGTTCATAGAGGACGACATCTTGGGGAAATCTGTATTGTGAAATTAGCAGTAACTGCGCTTTTCAGATTTGTAGTCAAAAATTGGAAAACTCTGCCGGCGAATTGTTTTGCGCGTGCAGAAATTCAGGTGGGCAAAGAAGCAAAAGCACAGAGCTAAAGCTACTTTCTGATTTCCCTTCAAGATTTTCGATCAAGGCTGAACAATTTCTTGAGGGAAAGGCTGAAAGGCCGCAGTGCCAACGAGGCTGGACCCACATATAAGCGCATCCAGCGCGCTAAGCTCAAACTAGCTAAAAGCGTCCTCACCCCAAGATGAGTAAGCAGACTCTTATCGATATGGACATGTCTAAGTTGATACATGGAGCCCACAAAGTGGAGGGTTTTTGTGCCCTCCCCACTATTTTTCAAAAAATACTTTGAACAAAATTGTCAACAATTTTTGCACCCGTCCAATTTGTTGTTTTTGTTGCTCAATCTATCACATAACGACACACCACTCGCCGTGCGATAATACCGTCAAAATGTCTGCCGAGAAGACCTCCAACCCCATGCGGGAGCTTAAGATCCAGAAGCTGGTTCTGAACATCTCCGTCGGTGAATCTGGTGACAGACTGACCCGTGCCGCCAGTACGTTTCTACCCAAATTTGAAATTTCATCACAAGATTAGTGTAGCTAACCCACAACGCAGAGGTGCTTGAGCAGCTGTCTGGTCAGACCCCCGTCTACTCCAAGGCCCGTTACACCGTCCGTACCTTCGGTATCCGTCGTAACGAAAAGATCTCCGTCCACGTCACCGTCCGTGGCCCCAAGGTACGGTTACAACATCCATCTTGCTACAACCACTATATTAACATGGGAATAGGCTGAGGAGATCATTGAGCGTGGCCTGAAGGTCAAGGAGTACGAGCTCCGCAAGCGCAACTTCTCCGAGACCGGCAACTTCGGCTTCGGTATCAGCGAGCACATTGATCTGGGTATCAAGTACGACCCCAGCATTGGTATCTACGGCATGGACTTCTACTGCTGCATGACCCGCCCCGGTGAGCGTGTCTCTCGCCGCCGCCGCTGCACTGGCCGCATCGGTGCCAGCCACCGCATCAAGCGTGAGGAGACCGTCAAGTGGTTCAAGTCTCGCTTCGACGGTATCGTCCGGTAAATGCGTCACACTTTGTTTTCAAAGCAAAAAATATCAAAAAGCAACCACTTCTTTTTCTCAAAATTTATCTCTCATGTGACCTCGGCCGTCTGGTTCCCTGTTAACCTGACGTACCCGAGTGTCTCGCGGGCGCTTGGGAGAAAGCGCAAAACAGCACAAAACACAACGACTGTCTTTTCATCATTTTGGCATTACGATCTGGGAAGGAAGCGCTTTGTTCGGGGAACATTGTGCTGGGAGTTTTAGGAACATATCATGGGGTCTGTATTTTTCAGGACTGCCTTTGGCAGTAACCAATCCAATCTCGATCTTCTTTTTTGAAGTCGAGCTTCGGCCTTTAAGACCGACCGGCGTTCCTTGCCGGCTTGTAACATCACCGTGATCAATCGATTGCGTTCTTCCAAGCAGAATGAAAGTTTTGCCCTCAAACTGCTTTAGGACCTACGTGAATGTATATAGCAAGTGAGTGTAATTATGGACCCAACTGTCTGCGTGATACAACCCAAAGTTGATCTCCGCAGACGTCTATTCCTATATCTGGGGTATCCGAGCCGGTCATGTGCCTCGTGCTATTGCCGTCTGTTCTGTTATTATTGTTACACGTATATCTGCGCCTTCGCTATTACCTTGTCGAGCTAAAACTCGGGTACATCATGAAGAACCTTTGCTGTACTGCAGCTTCATGTGAAGTCGATCTGCATCTTAAGGTCGTTAACCCAACCTTCACACAATTTAACCCTAACGTTCACTGAGCTTCAAAACTGGTCTAGATGCAAACCCTCATTAGATTCGCCCTATGAACATTGGTTAATATAAGCACGAAGCCGTCAACTTTGCATCGCAAAAGAAATAGAAATTAAAACACTTGCTTTCCGTCGTGCGCTCCATGAAGTTTGAGGCGCCTACGTGCAAATAGCGAGATAAGCATCTTGAGTGACCACGATTTTAACTCCAAATTTCAAATTACAATGCGTTGCCAAATCAAGCTGCTTGCTGTTGAAACATGGGGAATGTGCTAGGGTTGGGAGGGGTTGTAGTACTTTAATCCTGGCCAAAAATTAAAGCCTCAAAAACGGGGCATCACATTCCGCATTTTTTGCTCTTCTGGAAACCCGAAGCTGGAAAACAGTGCATAACGAGCTCTCAAACAACAGTCAACCAGACCATGCTGAGCCCAAAAAGAAGGGAAAAAGTCCAGTTGACTGGGGCTCGGTGTTCTGCAATTTCGACCCAAAAGCAAAAGCTCTAATTGGTTGCGTTGAACTTCGGTTCAGTGGAGGAAAACAAACTACAGGCTGCAGGTGGTTTTGTGCTTGCATTATGGTGCTATTTGTGGTGGCAGTAGGGGCTATCCAGGGCAGCCTACACAGCTAGAAGGCGTAGAGTTGATACCTAAGTTTACAGGTGTCATGAAGCTCAGGTTCTGAGTGGCTAATTCCGAATTACTCCGGGAGTGGGCTAGGTAAGGTCTTGGAAGAAAAAAAAAACAAGATGAATAGAAACAAGAGTTGCTGTCGAGATCAATTGGAGCCCACAACAATACAAAAAGAAACAATATCAGGATTCAATCGCGCAGGCATGCTGGAGACACAATCAATTGATGGTTTGTCTGTAGAATCGAACCTCGATTCAGTGTCAGGCGGAGCTCAATGGTTGTTTGTTGTTGGTTTATTATTTGGGGGATACTCCCCTAAGCGGCCGAGCACGGCGGATAATAAAGGATGGTTTGGTGGGCCGGCCAAATTATTCAAGCAAGAAGTGAGAAAAATTGCTCTTGCAATTTGGGAGAAACAGCCTGTAAAACCCAGCTTAGTAAGAAAAACGAAAACCGAGCTGGTACTGTGATTGGCTGAAATCCAGAGCTCCGGGTCCACCCGTCGTTTCTCAACTTTCTTGTCTACTGGCCTCTTGCAAAAAAGTCCGCTTTTGCACTCATTCCCCCAAGCCAGCCATCACCATCCGCATCTCCCCTCTTCCTCAATTGCACCCGGCTGCAATTGATTCTTTTGCTGTGATCAGCTACCCCTTAAACCTCTAATATGTTCCGGACCGCCCTTCGCCAGTCGTCGCGGGCCCTCTCTGCCGCTGGCAGAGTTGCGGCTGTAAGTCTCTTCAAGCCTACCACCAACCCACCATCAATCGCAGTTTTTTTGCCCTATGCCTTGCCTACTCCTCCAGGTTCCCGTGCTCCGAAAACCACGATGGTCAATTTCATCAATTACCAGCCTTGCGTCACCCAATGGCATCGCCGGTGGGCTCGGAAAGCTCAATTGATCTCGACAACAATCCAATTGATATATTACCGAGCCCACTGAGGCTGATTTGGAGGCCATGTCGTCGTCTTTTTTCACGTCAATATTTTAAAATATACCCTCGGCGGCTCGGCTAACCGTGTTTTTTTTTTCTTTCATCTGCAACAGGCCCGCACCGCCGCTCCCGCCGTCTTCAACGCCTCGTCCCTGCAGGCCCGCACCTACGCCGACAAGGCCTCGCCCACTGAGGTCTCGTCCATCCTCGAGCAGAGAATCCGTGGTGTCCAGGAGGAGGCCGGCCTCGCCGAGACTGGCCGCGTTCTCTCTGTTGGGTACGTTTCCTACCAGTTCTCAATCAATTCGATCCGACCATTCATCCAATTCGACCCAATCCGCTTTTCTTGACGCGGTCCGAGGTAGAGCGAGGGACGCCAATTTCTTCAATTATCCATTGCCGTCCGACCGCGGCTATTTAGCTTCAAAACCACACCCCCTCGATCGACCTCGGACTTTGACCAATTGATCGCGAAACAGTTGGAACAGCAAAATCAGCAAACTCGAATCAATGTTTTACTAACCCGGTTTCGCCAAACAGTGATGGTATCGCCCGTGTTCACGGTATGGCCAACGTCCAGGCCGAGGAGCTTGTCGAGTAAGTATTTATTTGCCATGCAAAAAAAGAAATCCCCCCATTTCCAATGTGAATTGTCTAACAGATAATCAGGTTTGCCTCCGGCGTCAAGGGCATGTGCATGAACCTCGAGGCCGGCCAGGTCGGTGTTGTGCTCTTCGGTTCTGACCGTCTGGTCAAGGAGGGCGAGGTTGTCAAGCGTACTGGTCAGATTGTGAGTTATTTTTACCCGACCCTGTAAATTGTTCGCGGTAGCTTCGGAATGAGTTTGGAACTAATAATAATGTTATAGGTCGACGTTCCTGTCGGTATTGAGATGCTGGGCCGTGTTGTCGATGCTCTGGGTAACCCCATCGACGGCAAGGGTCCCATCAAGACCACTGAGAAGCGCCGTGCTCAGCTCAAGGCCCCCGGTATTCTGCCCCGTGAGTCCGTCCGCGAGCCCGTCCAGACCGGTCTGAAGTCGGTCGACGCCATGGTCCCCATCGGCCGTGGTCAGCGTGAGCTGATCATTGGTGATCGTCAGACTGGCAAGACTGCCGTCGCTCTGGACGCCATGCTGAACCAGAAGCGTTGGAACTCTGGCTCTGACGAGACCAAGAAGCTGTACTGCATCTACGTCGCCGTCGGTCAGAAGCGTTCGACCGTCGCCCAGCTGGTCAAGACCCTGGAGGCCAACGACGCCATGAAGTACTCGATTGTCGTCGCTGCTACTGCTTCGGAGGCTGCTCCTCTGCAGTACCTGGCTCCCTTCACCGGTGCTTCGATCGGTGAGTGGTTCCGTGACAACGGCAAGCACTCCCTGGTCATCTACGATGATCTGTCCAAGCAGGCTGTTGCCTACCGTCAGATGTCGCTGCTGCTGCGTCGTCCCCCTGGTCGTGAGGCCTACCCCGGTGACGTTTTCTACCTGCACTCGCGTCTGCTGGAGCGTGCTGCCAAGATGAACAGAAAGCTTGGTGGTGGTTCCATGACTGCCCTGCCCGTCATTGAGACCCAGGGTGGTGATGTGTCTGCCTACATTCCTACCAACGTTATTTCGATTACCGATGGCCAGATCTTCCTGGAGGCCGAGCTCTTCTACAAGGGTATCCGTCCCGCCATCAACGTCGGTCTGTCCGTGTCCCGTGTCGGTTCGGCCGCTCAGGTCAAGGCCATGAAGCAGGTCGCTGGTTCGCTGAAGCTTTTCCTGGCCCAGTACCGTGAGGTCGCCGCCTTTGCCCAGTTCGGTTCGGATCTGGATGCCGCCACCAAGCAGACTCTGGCCCGTGGTGAGCGTCTGACTGAGCTGCTGAAGCAGAAGCAGTACTCGCCCATGGCTGTCAACGAGATGGTTCCCCTGATCTTTGCTGGTGTCAACGGTTTCCTGGACACTGTCCCTGTTGCCAAGGTTCTGCAGTGGGAGGCTGACTTCCTGGCTCACCTCAAGTCGAACGAGTCTGAGCTGCTGGCCACTATCGAGAAGGAGGGTGCCATTAGCAAGGAGCTGGAGGCTAAGCTGAGATCGGTTGTCGAGTCGTTCACCAAGAGCTTCCTGGCTTAAGTGCGCGCGCGTTCCATTCCCCAAACAAACGCAATAACGACTAAGATATAATAAAGGAAAGCTGACCGAGAGAGGGTCTTGTTTGTACATCATCACACCTACCGACCTATATTGTTTCTTGTTTTTTTTTTCTTCTTTCTACTGGACTGTCATTTTCTATCGTTACTCTCTGGGTCTCTATCTGAGCATGAGGTGTTGCCGCTTGAATTGTTGAGTGACAGCAGTCAGTGCCGGTGCTTTTCTTTGTTGTTGCAGTCGCGAATGCTTGTAACTTGCTATGTGTATTTGTAGTAGTGGTGGTGGTATTAGCTGCCATTGGTGCTATTTCTATATTTTCCCGCCGACTCTTTGCTTGTCAGGATGACGTTGCGTTTTTTGACCTTGTTGACGACGAGGATGTCTCAAAACTGAAAATAAAAGAGGGCCGGAGTGCTGTTTGTGTTTTTCTGTATTTTACTGTGTGGCTGTGACTTGTGATTTGTGACTTGATGGAGCGTGTGTATTACTGAGGGGTAGTATATTCGGCCTACAGCATAAGTGTGTTACCCTAACTGTATGTTTTATGCGAATGCTTTACAGAGGCCTGAGCATTTAGGACACTGGACCTATGTGCCTGCTAGGTATCCCTAGATGTTTGGCTATTTTTACGTGCTAGATATTTGGTTACCCTCGCGGCAAGCAAGACGTAAATAGTTGCTGTCGTTGATGTTCCCGACCCCAACATGTATGTACCCCGTCTTTGACGTGCACATGGCCCAAAATGTGCGGCACTCAGTGGACCAAACAAATGCACTTGGATGCTAAAACCAAGATACGAAGCAATCATTTAAACCTATAAGGGTAAACAAGATAAAGTAAGCGAGTACTTGGAGGCGGTGAGACATAGAGTAAATAGCCTGACAAAGTCAGACGTCAGAATTGGCTTGCCCCACCTTCGGGACTGGAAGCTTTCGGCAGTCAACAGACGGGTGTTTAATTTCCATTTTCCTTTCCGAAGCTTAGTAAGAGGACGACATATTATTATCCGTTTAATTTCCCAGCCAGCGGCTTGTTTTAATTCTCGTTCAAAACCCTTCCATCAATTAAACGTACTAATGGCAGCAGCACTGGAAATGTCAACAGCAGCACATGAAGCACTGGCGAAAGCGCGGCGTCTAGTCCCGCCGATGCTGGAGCACTTTCACAAGGGTTGTATTCTTTAGTCCCCGTCTATCAGAAAGAAAACTAACAGGCCAAGGCCAACTGGGTCGTGTGGCCGTTATCGGTGGATCGGAAGACTATACCGGCGCGCCGTACTTTTCCGCCATGGCCAGCGCCCGTCTTGGTTGCGATCTGGTACGTCTACCCTCTGCGACACCAACAACCAACATCTTAGTTCTCCTTCAACTTCTCGATATCCCACTAACAATTGCAATAGTCTCATGTTATTTGCACGCCCGCTGCCGCCGCCGTCATCAAAACATACTCGCCCAACCTCATGGTCCACCCGCTCATGCGCGAACGCACCAACGCCTCCCCCGACGACACTGCAGATGCAATTGCTGCGCGAATCATTGCTATGCTGCCGCGCCTACACGTGCTCGTCATTGGGCCAGGCCTCGGGCGTGATGCCCTTATGCAGGAGACCGTTGCGCATGTAATCACGGCTGCGCGCGAGCGTAGCTTGGGGCTTGTCCTGGACGCAGATGCGCTGCAGGCTATTGGCCGCGATGCGGAGCTCGTGCGCGGATACAAGTTTGCAGTGCTCACGCCGAATGTGGTGGAGTTTGGGCGGCTGAGCGCGGCGCTGGGCGTGGACATTGGGGGGGATGAATGAAGAGGAGGGTGCGCAAGCGCTAGCTCGGGCATTGAACGGGCCAGTGGTGGTGCGCAAGGGAAGAGCGGATGTGGTGTGTGATGCGGAAGGGCGTTGTGTGCGGGTCGATTCACAGGGTGGCCGGAAGAGGAGTGGTGGGCAGGGTGATACTCTGACGGGGACGATTGCAACGCTGTTGGCGTGGCGGCGGGGGTATGCCGAAGGGCTGTGGGAGGAGACGGACAAGGGCGACAAGAAGGAGAGCAAGACAAAGATGGGTGAGGAGGAGACAATGGTAGCGGCGGCAGTGGGTGGGTGTGTGATTACGCGAGAGTGTGCGCGGCTGGCGTACGAGAAGAGAGGGCGGAGCATGCAGGCGAGTGACTTGACGGAAGAAGTGCACGCAGCCTTTTTGGGGGTGTTTCCGGGGGTGGACGCGAATTAAGACGGGTAGAGTGACCAGACTGGGCGAGGAGGGCTGCGAGTGTCTAGTTTGGGTTAGGTGTCCGTCACATGTAGACGCAAGACAAGACAGCATTCTAGTACAAGTACGGCTACGACCTGAAAAGAGCGTGCGGCGATCAGGGGGGGGGCCTGTTGGATCAAGCTATGTGATGCTGTTTTGGGAGACTGAGATGTATAATGTTTTCTTTTTCTGGCCAGCGTTGTGACGGGGCTGACTTGTGAGCATAAGCACGGAAATGAAGAGGAGGTGGCAATATTACTAGTAGTAGTCGGTAAAAAAGAAACTGCAGTACATGGTCCATGGAAAACATGTTTGTTTGGTTGATTCCAGAAGAATAGAGCGAAGATCATGGAACGACGGCACAGAAGAATGGAGTGAAGATCATGGAACGACGGCACGGAAGAAGAAACCAAAGGATGGTCAAGTTCTACCAGATGAGGCTTTGTAACGACAAGTTTTCTTTTGGAGTGTGCCTGGGTGAAAAAGGTAGGGGATGCCATGGAGGCTGAGTTGTAGGTGAGGCTTATACAGACATGAGTGGTCATGGAGTGAAAGTGAGAGCGAGCATGAGAATGAGATTTCATGACTGAACGAAAGCCGCACCTGAAATGAGCTGCCCTGTCTGGCAACATACATTGCCTTTCCCCTTTCGAGCCCCCCCCCCCCCTTTAGCC
>JACYXV010000064.1:7388-28422 GCA_016859225.1 Thielaviopsis cerberus | reverse complement strand
ATGCATTTGTGCAGGGCGCGAGCCTTGCGCGCACCAAACGCCATACAGAGCACCTCGCGCGCGCCAGCCACGGTGGCCACACCGACCGTCAGGGCCTGGCGCGGTACGACAGACATGTCGCCGTTGAAGAAGCGCGCGTTGGCCAGGATGGTGTCATGTGTGAGTGTCTTGACGCGCGTCAGAGTGCCAGGCTGGATGCCTGGTTCGTTAAAAGCAATGTGACCGTCTTCGCCGACGCCGGCGAGGAACAGGTCGATGCCGCCGGCAGCGGCGATGGCAGCTTCATAGGCGGTACATTCAGCTGAGAGGTCGGCGGCGTTGCCATTGAGAATGTGTACGTTGGCGGGGTTGATGTCAATGTGCGAGAAGAGGTTGGTCCACATGAAGGAGTGGTAGCTCTCGGGGTGATCCCGGGGGAGACCGACATACTCGTCCTGCGTGGGTTAGAGATTTGCCATGGTCTAGCTTTTTGGGGCATGACATACCATGTTGAAGGTGATGACGTTGGCAAACGAGACCTGCCGAGGTTAGCAAGTACTCCTGTACTGCTGAAAGAGAGAACATACCAGACCAGAGTTGTACTGGCGCACCAGCTCGCGGTACACAGTCAGCGGGGTCGACCCGGTGGGCAGGCCGAGCACAAACGGCTTCTCGGCAGTGGGGTTGAAGGCGCGGAGCCGGTCAACCACTAGATTGGCAGCCCAGACGCCGGCGTCCTCGGGGGTGTCACGGATAACCAGTCTCATGGTGGAGCAATAGACGATGAGGCCAAAGAGAGGGATAGAAAAATGTGGGGGAGGCGTGTGAAAAGAAACTGTCTTATCAGCGGAGTGTGGCGGCTGTGAAGACAAGAATGGTTGCTAGCAGGAGTGAAGAGAGTGAATGTGTCTGGAGGGAAAGAAGAAGAAGAAGGAAAGAAGGAAAGAGAAGAAGGGAAGAAAAGAAAATGGTGTAGATATGCAAAAACTGCGGGGTTGCCACGCTTTTGTCTCCCGGTATGGCGAGAGGCAAGGAAGGGGTGTGAGAGCAGCAAAGCATAGAGCAGCAAAAGGAAGGGAGGCTAATAGAGATGAAAATGTGGCTCGGCCGGCACGGCAGAAGGAGCGATGAAGGAGGGAGGTGTGAGGAAGAGTCTCGCCAGAGAAGAAGCGAGTGTCGACAAAAGACCAATGTGGGCTCCAAAGGCCGATAAGAGAAGCTGGCTTTCCTCTGCCCATGGCCACTTGCGTGACTTGATATTAGGAGGGATCCAAAAGTCACAGGCTTTCGCCTCACTTCGCCGTAACGTGCAAACGTCATGCGCCCGTCTCCCGATCGGGCCAGACCCTGCATTGCGCTATGCGGCTTTGATATCCCCAGTGTTGGACGCCCGGGATTGGTTCGCCGGGTTTAAGGTCCTTAGGTTTCAGACGGGCAAGACAGGAATGGCAAGCCAAGCTGGGTTTCAAAAAAAAAATGCAAGGTCGCTGGCTTACACGCAATTCATGCGGCAATGGGGGAACTGCTGTGGTCAGGTGGGCAGGCGGGCAGGCGGCAAGCCGGTCCAGGTTACTTGGGGCTGTCGGGCAATTTGCCGGTAGTTCATATTGTTGCAGTGACTGTGTAAGTGAGTACCGTACTGTACCTGTATTCTGACGGCATCCCACGTTGCTAAGCACTAATATCGAGACATCAACAAAACGGAATGGAATGCGTCCGCTGGAGCAAACTGGAATGTGCCTTGTAGACCGAAGCAACCAGACAAGCCACACCCCCTCCCGCTCTCTTGTTTTCGCCTACCGCCACCCAATCAGAGGCATTAATCAGTTCAACTCATAATATCAAAGCTAGAACTTTACCAGCAATTGGCAATCTATTTCCTGAAAGGAAGCACGTTAAACCCGGCTCAGAACCCGGCAAGCAAACTCCGGCTTTTTGGCCGGATCTTGCCGGGTCTTGGTCTTGGCTTTGGACGACTTTCTCATAAGAGGGAAATAAACCTCACTTCTTGTTTGGTCTCATGTTTCCTTGTTTTTTTTTTTTCTCTTCTTTCTTCCTCTTCTTCCTCTTTCTTTTCTCTCTCTTCTTCTTCCTTTCCTCCTATACCGCACCTCCTCCTGACTTGGTTGCAACAGCCGCCTGCCCCTCGTCTTTGCCATGCCTTCACTTACCAAAAAGCATACATCACCAAATGAAACGTTGAGATATGAATATACATGTGTGCTAAAATAAATCAGCATGCGATAAGACCCTACCTTAACCCTAAGTATCCTCAGGCTTCCTTCGAACAGCAACGTCACCTAGCCGAGATCAAAGAAACAGGCTCGCTCGACTCAAAAATTTACGTTGCTCTCCACACAGTTCATCCAATAGCCGCCTCAAATGGGCCTAAAATGCAGCAGACATCACGTTCAACAGCCTTGTGCCAAATCGCTCCATCAGCTGAGGAAGCTTCGCCCAACATTGTAGATTAGATTTGGAAACATAGAGGTTAGTGTGTCCACGTGCAACGGCGCTGACTGGATGGCTAGATAGCTTACTCGCGTCTTAGGTAACGTTGAATGGGTCATGCCATCCAACTTATTCGTGCTTCAGGTCAGCTTAAACACTGTCAAAGGCTTATGCACATGTAAACTGCTTGGTTGATTGGCTAATATATTCAACATCTAACTTGTTCATCCATTGGAGAACAAAGTAATTGTGACTTGCTAAAGGGTGGTGGAAGCTCCAAGCAGGGCGTCTATTTCGGGTTAAAGTGTCATTTAAAATCAGACCTCTTGTTTATGTCACATCACGGACCAAACTTTGTAGTAGGGTTACATTGCTCTAACCCTAGCATGTAATACCACATCGCAATAGCAACGATACACATTTGTGATTTAAGTATTGAAGCCCAAATGAAATTAAATGCAA
This sequence comes from Thielaviopsis cerberus, assembly GCA_016859225.1. Classification (NCBI taxonomy): domain Eukaryota; kingdom Fungi; phylum Ascomycota; class Sordariomycetes; order Microascales; family Ceratocystidaceae; genus Thielaviopsis; species Thielaviopsis cerberus. The sequence continues at coordinate 25,530 of JACYXV010000064.1, read as the reverse complement.
GCCAGGCGAAATGTCACGTCAACTCACCTGCCATCTCCCAATCTCTTGAATTTTTTTTTTCTCTCGTGCTGCCAAAAGGTTTGAAGCCTGCTCGTCCTGTCCCCCCAAAGGATAAAGAAATGCGCTGGTTCACAACGCAACGTTACAGAGGGATGAGAATTTCATAGAAGATCTTTTAGATCAACCCGACAACCATTACACCTGTGAATAGCAGGAAATAAAAGGCAAATTAAGAGAATTAACTACTTGGGAAAAAGAAAACGGAACAAAAGCTAGCAAGTTTGGTGATTCAGTCCAGACGACTGCTCGTTTGCACGATGCTCTCAGCCTAGACTACAGCAGAGCAGAGCACAGCAGAGCAGAGCACAGCAGAGCACAGCAACAGCACAGCACGGAACTTGTCTGAACTTTACGCATGTTACTGCGCTGATCGGACAAGACGTCAGGTAGCACAGACTATTGATTCTCTCTGTGCTGTTTTCTCCTACCTCATCTCCCATGTCTTCTTACCCCTTATCCCGTATACCTAGCTCTGTGTTTTCCTTGTATTGAAAATCCTTGACTTACAGCTCCAATATAAACTTACACTCGTATGGCATGGAAACTTTCATGATGCGGGAATTCTTTTGCGCCCTGCGGTGGGCGTTCTTGCCTCTGGTTAGTTCGGCCTATATCCTTGCACCCGTGCCCTTAGTCTACCAACAATGCAATCACTCCTGCTGCTCGCCTACACAAACTAGCCTAGACTAGCTGACAATAGTGATTGCGGCGTATCTATTGCAGGTTATTGCTATCGCTTTCGTTGTCGTAGTAGCCCGCAGCAGTGGCAGTGGCAGTAGCAATAAAGCAGTGCACCTTGAACAGGTTAATACCCAGACAAAAAAGTCTAAAAGGAATAAACCAGGGTCTATTGTTACTTCGCAAAGATTGCAACACGAGCCCGGCTCCGCCCATCTGTCTTGTGTCTTTCATTTTTTAACGCTTTGTTCCATGACGGGAGAAGGAATGATAATGGGGAGCTATCATGGAAGCGTTAGGACACCGGTCGAGATGAAGCTCCTGCAGGCCTGCGCCCTCTTGTCAAGTAGCTGTCTGGAACCTGATCGCCTTGTTACATGGACGAACCAGATCCGCAGAATCTAAAAGTGACGATCCTGTAAATGTGCCAGTACGTAAAAGGGTCCGTCTGCCTTGCCCTGTCCTGGCGTCAATATTCCTAGACGGTGGCGTTAAGATAAGGAGCAGTGGTAGTACTGTCCATGCAACAACTTCATCGCCAAACACATGTAACGGTACTCTGACTGGCCACCGGAGCCCTCGACATACCACCAAAGGTTGTTTGCAGCCTCAAGAATTGAAACAAGATAAAAACGGCATCCTGGATGCTCCCAGATCGTGGCTTTTCTTTCTTCGCGTGTCAAACGTTTCCTTCTCTTCTCTCTTCTTCAAATCCTTATTTTCTCAACCTTGCCGTTGTTCCACGTTGGTACCATCCGCTGGCAGCGCACTTGGCCGGAATCTTCTTGGCAAACAAGTAGCAGCCACTTAAACTCGGAGCTGACGGGGGGGGGGGGGGGGGGGGCTTGCTGAAGTTGACGTTTTCGGTGCTCGTATGTAACCTGTATACGTTATATTAGCTGAGGATGATGGCGTCAACCAAGGTAGTAGGGTCAACTCCAACCTAACGGCCCTTTTTTTCTTTTGTTTTTTCAACAAGTACCCATATTTGTATGTTGCTTTGATCGCTGGGACTGTATGTCCCTATATGTCAAAAGTGGCGTCTGTAATTGCATGATTAATACCCGGCTCAGACAAGTTTATACATGGCTTCTCTGACAAGTCAGATCCTGGAACAGCAAAGCGTCTGGTCTCGTGTTTGTCTCTAATGTTATCTCGTTTTGACTGGCCGAATAGATCAGCATTACCAAACCAAGTAGACTTTGACCACCACAATAAGCAAACAAATATTTCTAACGAAAAGGAGAAATGTATAGACGCATGCGTGGTGCGGTGCATGTATGCTACCCCATACGCCATGTATGCGCATGTAGATGTGTGTCAGCTGCTGAGTTTGTTAAGGCGTTGAGGGCATTGCTATTGAACCTTCTATTGTAGCATCCGAAGGTAAGAATAGACTTGGATGGTATCGTCATACGGCCGCATGCAAAGACCCCAACCCTGTTGCGCACCCGCCGAGCCTGGGCTTTAACTTTATCTGTACACTGTTGTCAAGCTATGGGTACAGACAAGCAAGTCAGCAGAGTGGTCTATGTGGCCCAGAGCCAAGTCACTTACTAAAAGGCTTTTTTTCGTGACAGGACAAGTACGATAAAAGGTAACAAGCAATGGGCAAAAGGCCATAGGATCTAATAAACTACAAGTTAAAAGTAACAAGTAGCACAGCTCTGACGGATGGTTACCAAAGGATTAAAGGGACGGGACCTTATAACCAAAGCCTCTGATCCACAATGCATCCACATGGAATCAGGACTGGAACATTAGCCTATCAATCGGCTTTTTAGTTTGAATTTGGATTTGGGATCTGGCCGGTGTTGGAGAGTTTGGAAAGGCGTAGAAGACGAATTTCGTGATACCAGAAAACGGAACAAGGAGAAGTTTATAATGAGTTGGTCATAGAGGGATTAAAGACATGGAGAAGATAAATTATGGTGAGAGTTGTACGTAAAATACTTTTAGCCCTCTGTTACCATGAAGTTGAGTGTATATCTCGTTCCTTCCCTAGTTGGGCGTGTGGATACGCTGTAAAGGCTTTATTGCACCTGGCACCTGCCTGCCTACCAGCCTGTCAGAGCTATTGTTGTTCGTACTTGTGACACCACCACAACACAATTAGAAGGTGCAAATTTGGTATGCAAGGAAGGTACACTGTATATTGCGCATACATATACATGGTTAAAAGTACAATAGTATTAGCACTGCTCCCAGCTGGTCTGGTTCGGTACCTGCGTGCAACAGTTGCTTGTATATTTACTCCCGTGCCAGCACCTACCTGCCTGTGAAACCATGTACCCTCAGCTCTTTCCTCTCTTGTCCCCGTTCGCTATCATCTACACCAGAACGAGCTTCGCCGACTATATTTTATACCGTTACTACTGGCAGCTGCCCCTCAAACCACAAAGTAACTAGTACTTGCTAGTGAGCCACCCTGCGAATCTGTCCTCCTCGGCTTCCGTTTCTAAACCCCATCAGCCCCTACAGCTTCAGTGGCGCTCTTTGCACATCTTAGCCCACACTACGTCAATTCCAGTGGTTTACAGGCGTCCCTATCTCAAAGCACGGAGCCGACATATTGCGACCTTCCTTGCTGATACGCTATCTGGATCGTCCCCTGGAATTGCACCACTCTTCACCTGTCTTGGATACAAACATACAATATAGGCCAGAGTCAGACGCCGTGCTCCCTTGGCCTCTGCCGCTGCTAGAAAGCCGTGTGGCCTTTTCTATCAGTCTATTCCCAGCAACTTATTGTCCCTTCTAAGGCTTTCATTCTTGTCTCGCTACTACCGTTGTGTCTGAACTGGCCTGTGCTCTTCGCTGATAGGCTCCCAGGCACTGTAACCATACACCACAACCACAACCTTGACAAGTAGTATTAAGCTATCCAGATTTTGTCTCCTTGTTTCCCTGTCTGGTCCTGCAGCACAGAAGCCGGTAGCGGTACACCCGACGATCTTTTCCCGGCTTTGATAAGCCGATATTACAGCTGCTACTACTTGCTCCTGCGGTGACAATTTCTCGCGCCGCATCGCCGTTTCGCCATCATTCCTGACCGCCAATCCTCTGTTCTGCGAGTCACCGATAGCCTTTGTCTGAGTGGTTGATGTGTTGCTGTTTTTACCCTTGATAGCACCAAATCCCCCCGGGATACACAAAAACACCAGACATTTCTGCTATTTGACCGCTTTCTTTGGTTTTGGTTCCCTAGAAGTTAAAAGCCTTGGGGCCTTGTCTTTTCCATTGTCTCGCCTAGTTCAGTTCGGTCGAGTCTTTGCGCCAGAGAGTCAAGCGATACTTGTCTCTGGTAGGGCCGTCGGTTTCACCAACAATTGACTTTTATGCCAAGGTTAATTTTTACATCGCTTTGTTTACCGTTTTCTCGCTATATTTTAGTTGAGTCGAGTGAGCCAGAGCCCTTACTTTAGGATTGTTGACCTTCTATTTTGGTATTGGTTTTAGGCTTCTTTATTTTTGTTTATTTATTCTACATATTTTGGTGGCTCAGCTCCTCTTTTGGGTTCCTTCCTCTGCTACCACAAGGCGCATTGCATTCTAGTCAAGTACGAGCAAAGTCAAAGTGCCTTCCGTTGGCAAGCGTACTACTCCCGTTTCTTTCTTTCCTTCCGTTTTGCCTTGCTTATATGGAGGCCTTTCCGCTCTTTCTTTTTTCTTCCTTCTTTTGAAAATTTTGCTGGCTGTTTTATTGTTGGTAGTATATCGCAGCCTTGTCGCTATCACAGCCTCTTTATCTTGTTGCGTTGCGCATCTTCCCTCGTTTTTCCCATCATCGATAGGCAAACGCATAGGCCGCATCCCGTTGGAACTTTTATGGTGCGCATATACCTTTTAACTTTCGAGAGGGCCTTTTTTTTTTTCTTTCCTAATTGAACCGCCTTGTCCTCTCCTTTGGCGCTGCCCACTTACCACCCACTTGTCCCGACGTCAGTCTTCCTATACTCGTCGCTTCGATCGACTCGATTCTTCAATCCCATTGCCCTCCCGTCCTTTTTCCTGCAACGGCCCGTATATCTTAACTTCTCTTGCCTGTGCCAACGCTATTACCCACCTGCGGTTCCGTCTCGGACTTTTCTTTGCAACGTGACTTGTTGCTAAACCTTGAACTTTTCTGTGCTGTGCATTGACAGCTGTTGTCTGTGCCTACACTTGAGTTCTTTTTTCTACGCGAACTTCGATATCATCGTTACAGCACATGTGACTACATACACTACGCCAAGTTACAGCCAGCCAGCGCCAGTTCTCCTGTCAAGCCAAGCCAAGCCAAAGTCTCCCAACATTGGTGGCTTTCTTTTGTGTGTCGCTGTTTTGTGGCTTGTTAGTTCGCTTGCTGTCCTATCCGTTGTGCCCATCATTTTGTTTGGCTCAGTTTGCGTTTGCCGTTATTCGTTGCGTTTGATGCTCTGATCCGTTGTAACGTGCCTATTTACAGCCAAGTCCGAGAAGCAGAGGCCTTTTTGTGGACCAATACTGGGATCAAAGGCCTCAGACAGACCCAGTCCAGTCATCTACCGCTGGATGATATTCCGCCCGTCGCGACCTAAAGACCCTGACCAAACGCAGAGATTCACCCTTGGCCTGCCCTGAGCCCTGAAGTGCCCAGATTCGTTGGCCATCAAATCAGTTGCTCAGCCAGCCAGCCAGCCAGCCAGCCAACGCAACCAGCCGACAAATACTAGAAAATAACACGCCCTTGTTCGGCGTGCGCGCAGTGCTCTTTGCTGCTAGTCACTGCAGCGCTGTTAATCCTCCTGGGGATTTTGCGGCTTCCTTTGAGCTCCATATTTACTTAAGGGAACCGACCGCATCACTCACACCCGCATCGCATCGAGCCGCCAACATGACTACGCTTCACAAAGACTTTATTAATGCCATTTTGCGATCGCTTCGCCGAGGCAAATCTCTCCTTCACGCCGTTCTAGAGTTTTTCCGCAAATATTCTCCAGCTGCGACCTCTACTTCGAAAATGACAATGGCGCAAACAATGGCGCAAACAACGACAACAACCACAAAGGAATCAAAATCGGCCGACGTATCCTTGATTCCGACTCCAAAGTCCCCACGGCCCGACGGCGCTTCATCTTCTAGTACTGCTATTGGTGAAAGTCCGCTTGAGTATGTCAAGATTCTGCATAACCTCGATGATTTTTTGCGTGAAGCAGAAGACCTCTTCTTGGGTCGCACCAACGAGAAAGAGCTTTTGGCCATGGCAGAGGGCTTCAAGACGCAGTTCATGACTGCCCTTGATACGGGTAAAATCAGCATGCTTCCTTCGTACAGCTACCGGTTACCATCCGGCAGCGAAAATGGGCGCTATCTGGCGGCTGATATGGGCGGATCAAATCTGCGCGTGGCCTTGATTGAGCTGCCTGGCAGATCCAGCCGGAACCTTGCAGATGACACCGAATCAACCAAAGACGCCAAAATTGTTGCCATGAAGAATTTCCGGGTTGACGATGACGTTCGAGCACTCGTCGGCATGTCATTTTTTGAGTGGATGGCCTCTCGGATAAGAGAGACGCTAGAGAGTTCGCCGCAAATATCGATTGACACTGGTTCTGCAAATTCGCCGCTTCCTTTGTCGTTGGCTTGGAGTTTCCCTATTGAGTAAGTTGTTTTACACCCATAAACATCGAATAGTGAAAACTGCGACATTCCTGTATACTAATGTCTTCATTCCAATAGTCAAACATCGCTTGGCAGTGGCCGCCTACTTGATATGGGCAAGGGCCTCAAGGCTGTAGAGGGTCTCATGGGCCAAGAAATTGGCGACGTTATCAAGGCGGCATGTGCTTCACAGGGGCTCTGCATTGAGCTCCGTGCTATTTTGAACGATTCGACGGCGTGTCTTTTGTCACAGTCTTACACGCACCTTTCAACAAGAATGGGTCTTATTCTCGGTACTGGCACCAACATTGCTGCCTTTTTGCCCGTGGGAGCCGTTGGCAAGCACAAGTTTGGCACTCGGTCATCAAGCTGGTGGGACGCCGCTGCGCAGGTTGTTGTCAACACTGAAGTCAGTACAGTTGGTAAGGGAGTTCTTCCAACAACCAAATGGGACGACGAGTTGAATGCTGCGCACGATAAGCCAGACTTCCAACCATTGGAAATGATGGTCAGTGGCATGTACATTGGCGAAATTTGTCGCCGGGTCATTGTTGATGCTATTGAATTCACTGGTCTGTTTGGAGGCGAGGTTCCCCAGTCATTGAAACGTCCCTACGGACTCGCTACAGAGACTGTTGCTATGTTGGAGAGGTACTCAGTCCCTTAACGATATGTCATTGCTATAACATGCTAACTCTTTTTTTTTTTTCTTTTTCTAGTGACACGTCAAATGATTTTGCATCATCAATCTCCCTGTGGAAGAGCCAACATCCTTCTACTCACCAGCCCACCGTATCTGACATGCAAGCAATTCGAACCATTGCGTCGTTTGTTGTTCGTCGTTCTAGTGCTCTTGTGGCTGCCAGCGTCTTTGCTCTTTGGGATCTGCGGACAACGCTATCCCTGCAACACGCTTCAATGTTCCAGGAAGGCGACCCGCGTCGTCAAGAACTTGAAGCTGAAGCGACCCTCGCTGAGACGTCTGTGGCCTTTAACGGCTCGGTTATTGAAAAGTACCCTCAATACCTTGAGAACTGCTCCGCTGTGTTGAACAGTCTTGTGGCGTCCAAGACTTCAGGATCCACCAAGTCGGTCACACTTGTTATGGCACATGAGAGCTCGCTCTTTGGCGCTGCTATTGCTCTGGCCTGCGAGGAGGGGTGATTGATGACCAAGGTTTCGTCTCTACCCCCTTCCCCTAGATTAGAGAGAGAGAGAGAGAGAGAGAGAGAGCCACACCTTCCTCCCAACATTCGTGCTGGATATGCCGCATATTCCCTTCACCGTACATACACATTTGCCTTTGCTTCGTTTTGTTTTCTTTTTTTTTCTTCGCCTGCATATCCCCTTTTGTTTTTTTTTTATGTTATTTTTCTTATTCTTCTTTCTGACATACCCTCCACGTGTAATGCATACGACGCATGATTTCACCTTTTCTTTGCCTTGAATGATATACACCTTTTGTTTGTCCCTCTATTGCGGTCTTTTGTTGTTGTCTTGTGCACCGGCTTCTATTGATATTATACTCATTTACGTGTGTTTGTCCCAGCCGGAGCAATTGTTAGTGCGTATTTTAGATTATTGTTTTGCGCGGATATTTTGGTAATGGTTTCCTGGTTGATTACTACTAGATATTGGCCCGTTTATACCCACGATATGTATGCACATGGATAGATGAGTTTTGGTTAATGCAGTATAATCATGGCTGAAGACTTGATGTTTTGGTGATTTTGTGATACGTGAGAAATATTTTGGAGTAATGAGTTACAGAACGTGTGGGAAAATCCAAAGCAGATCTTTGCGGGAAATGTTTCTACATGTGTTGTTTTCTTTGTTGTTTCTTGATATTGGGGATGCGGAGATCACGGGACACTCAAATTAAGCCGGGAAACTTGAATATTGTGAACCAAGTAGGCAAAGCCCAAGTAGCGATTGGTCTGCATGTGATTGAAATTCGATTCTCCTTTCCAGACTGTACTTCGCAGTAAGAAATTCCCGTCATCTCCGCCGTCACTTGTTGCTGGGGGAGGGGCTACTTGATTTATTAGCACCCAAAGTTTGGGCTATTTTTAAATGAACTCCAACAAGAAGACCCTTTTAGGCCCTGTCTCAAGCCAAATTCTAGTTGATTCAAACAGGGCCGGATGGGCTCTAGCCCTGTCTCGTCCTGCTATTACTTGGCTTAGTTCCTTATTTGGCGTTGATATAGAAGAGCTTGGAATATGGATTGGAATTTGGTCTGTGTCTTGTTTGATATCACCACAAGGCCGAATGGGGGCGCGGAGCAACGTCATAGAGAGAAGTTTCTTTTTACGCCATTCGTTTATCGGTAGACTTTATATTTGCTTATTGTTCTTGGTTTAATTTGGTTCAGGCTAAACAGGACGATAATGAATACGTTCAACATGACCAATAAGCAACCATTACAATGCAAGCAGGAAAAATACGATGGCTGCCACCAGGAAGCCGCCAGGTGGTAACGACAGAGGCTGTGCTGACTTGTGTGGACGATCAGAAAAAGAAAACATTTGTTACCACCGCACCGGGTTAGGATGGAGGGTAGGGGTCATTGTTTACGGTGAAGTGGGAATATAGATAGGACGATGATCCATTGTATGACCTCATTTGGCTCGCTCGGGCTGTGTTTATTACTGCCTAGGACTGCTGGATTGGTTGGAGAAGGTAATAAAACCCAAGGCGAGCGTTTGTGCTGGGCAAAGACCGGCGATGAGCCAAAGCATGACGGGGTTGTTTGTGCCTGCACATGCGGTCACTTGACATGACTGAGTACTGAGCCGACCAAACTCATAGAGGCCAGAGTTTAGGTGAAGGCAAAGCAAAGTGCGACGCTTTGGCGTTTCTTTTATCGTTATATTGCTCCTCTAGTCCTTCCACACATGTAACTCAGATTAGGTTTTAGCTAGTGGCCTAGACGTAGGTAGTAGCTTGCTATATCAGAGAGCCTTGCTTAATATCTGGCTGTGAGTATATCTCCGTCCTCCCTGAAACCCTCTCTTCATACACTTGTGCCAAGATCACCACAGGGCTACACTTTTCTCATTATATCAGTGTTCATGGATGTTTCGTGAGCTAGAAGCACTGGCCAAGTATCAGCGATAGCCCTGGGCGGTTAAACAAAAGCTATAATCGCAATAACAGAAGACCAGAATGCGAAATTGCAGAGGCGTCTGAGCTGTGGGGCGGTGGCGGGCGAGGGTTCAGTCGCGGGATAGGGTTACATGGAACTAACGACCCTTCAATTTTGGCAGGTTCGGATTAGGCTTGGGCTTCTCCACTTTGGCGCAAAACACTAAAAGACAGACGCCAATAATAGAATCAAGCTATATAACGTTTAATTTCGTCAAGATTTCTTAGTACTCGCAGCTGTGAAAAGGGAGCCGAAGAAAAAGAATCACAGTGGAAGAAGGTAAAAAAGAGCCGAGGAAATGAGGGCAAGGAAAGGAGGAATGAGATTTGATGATGCAGACGGCCTTTTCTGTGTCGTTTCGCTGATGCTTGCTTGTTGTTTGCTGTGGAAGATTACAGGCTAGGCGGACGGAAGCCTTGATATCTAATTTTCGATAACAGAAAACCGAAGGGAATCCGGGATATACCAGGTTGTCATTGGACAAGAACAGAACATGGCAGCACTAAGCAGGGAAGAGAGGGGAAGCAGAAATGGGATTGGCGCTGGAGTTGATTGATTTGGGAGGAAGGGAAACTCACCAATTTGGGCTCAGGAAGAGGGGGTTATAGAAATGGCCAAGTAATGAAGAGCACGAGGAGAGGAGGCGGTCGAAGGAGGGGTGGATGGTATCGAATACCTTCCTTCTTAGTGGCTCTTAGTGAGTGTATGTTGGAGGGCAGCAGATAGCAGAAAACAGGGAAACCTGAGAAATAGGCGAGGTGATGGAAGACCAGGGAAAAGAATGGATGACAGGGCAAGGAATAGCGGATGGAATAGAGAAGGTGGTTCTAGCTAGAGGGTGGCCGAATGATGGCGAAGATAGAGAGTGGAGTGGTTTAGAAGAGGCCGAGGGGCAGGGAGGTGAGAGATAGGGAGGCGAGCGGTAGAAGGGCAGATAGAGACAGGGGAGGGGAGAGCAGAAGGGCAGAGAGGGAGAAGACGAGATAGAGAGAGGGAGGTATAGAGAGAGGGAGGTAGAGAGCGAAAGAGAGGTAGAGATAGAGAAGCAGGAGAGAGGGATAGGCAGAGATAGACGGAGAGGCAGAGATAGAGACAGGGCACGGCGCCTTTAATCTACAATTCGCAAGGCAACCAAGCCCGAAAATGAAGAGTAAAAAAAAACACAGCAACACGTAACGCGCCGATAAGATAACATCCAGAGAATGTACCCCTGCTGCAAAAGTGGCTGCAGAAATACTTGAGGGGTTATCACTTTGGTTGCTCGAGAGGGCACAAATGATTTGTGATATTTCAAAGTTTCTGAGCTTCAATTAACAGATTATGATTGCTTATATTGTCTGCCCAAAGTTTGTGGTTCGCTGCTATGAAGCTTATGGTGGGCGGGCATTGCCGTGACAGCTGCCACCAGCTGCCAGCATAGTCTGCCAGTGGCCCTCCAATCTGCTCCACAGCTTCTCATCACCCATTAATCTCAGCCCGTCACTAGTCTTGAACTCAGCCCGTCACTCATTCTGTTTCATTTCCTCCCATCATGGCAACCCGGACTTTTGCTCTCCGCCGCTTCCTCACTGCCAAGCCGCGTCTTTCCGCCTTTTCCGCTCAGCGCCGTTGGGCCGCCGTGCACGATGTGCGCTGGCTGGCCACCACCCAGGAAAGCCGCACTGTGCTTGAGAAATACCGCGAGAAACTGGTCCAGCGCGCTAAGCAGGAGGGCCTTGAGAATATTGACCAGCTGAAAGCGGCGTATGCGGACAAGATTCAGTCGGTGCGCAAGGCCGACGGCGAACTGCCCCCCGGTGCGTTGATAGGCGAGTTTGACGGCGTGATTGAGCAGGTCTCGGATGCCGAGGCGCCGAGGTTGCGGCCAAGAATGCCCAGGCAAACCGCGCAGCTGCCGAGGCCATTACCAAAAAGGCATCCGAGACGCCAGGCTCGGGCGTTAAGCCGCTCAACGAGATTCTTGACCTGGACAAGGCGCGCGACTTGCCCGACCGCGAACTCACAGCCATCTGGCGTCTGCGCCATGCCTCAAAAAAGGACTCGCTGTGCGCCGTGATTCCGGCATCGACGTATCTTGCCATGGAGGCGGTGGCGCGCCGGGCCCCGCAGTTTGTGCTCCCCGTGCCTCACCCGGAGCAAGGTGCCGAGATTCACTTTTTGCAGTGGACGTTTGACGCAGCCTCGCAGACGAGCACTGTGCTGTTTACGCAGCTGGCTGAGTACAAGGCGCGCGGCGAGTTTGCTCAGCCGCACACGACGGTCACACACTACATGGACTTGGCGGACGAGCGTGGGTTGGTGCTCATGCAGGGCCAGATGGTCGAGGGCCGCGGCGCGCGTCTGCAAGATGCGCAGTTTTTGGTAATGTGCATGCAAAAGTTTTATGGGGCGTGGGAGGGTGTGGAGGCTGGGCCGGTGGGCGAGGAGAGACGGCGATTGGTGGATTATTTTGCTGCGGGTGATGCGCGGTTCAGTCTTGAAAAGCTGATGGAAGAGACGGAAAGATTGGTTTAGAATTTAGGGTTGATTTGCGTTTGTTTTGTGAGGTGTTGAACGTTTGGGGGGGGGATGACACTGGGGTGTCGTGTAAATTATCGCAGACTAGGGTTAGTAGGGTTATCTTAGTCTGCTATGTATCATATAAACTTTCCTCTCCAGCAAAAGACGCCATGGTATTAAAGGCCCTAGTAGCTCCTCCAAAAACATCTCCAATACTGGGATTAACGGCAGCACTTGGAATGTCTTTAGTCTCTCGGACCAAAGATTTTACTGGACTAAACGCAAAAACAAAGAGGCACATGACAGTATGACGGAAACTGGGGGGGGGGGGATACGGGTGCAATATAGGTGGAAGAACAAGCAACGCAAATCAAGAGTACAGAAACAAATCAAAATAAAAATATATGAATGTGACGGAAATCGAATGTAGCCGAATCACAAAGAATGAGACAGTCCCGCTCTTTCACATTTTTTAAAATACAAAAGCATTTGTCACTCATTTCTCAGGCCGATGAGATGCGATCTCATGTAGTATTAAGCCTCCTCTCTTTTCCATGCGTTTCATTTTCTAGAGTGAACTCGCCTGTACAAAGTAAACTCACAGTCGTGCTTTGAAAATGAGGGATTAATAGTCAGTATACGGCTCTGCTCAGCTAATGCACTGGGTATCAAAAGAAGCTGAGGGCATTGCAGCTGGAGGTTGTGAAGACTTTAATAAGAGATTCACCAGGTTGTGAGAGGTTGAGAGAAGCTGGAGATTTCAAGATTCACTGGGCTGTGAGAGGTTGAGAAGCTGGAGATCTCAGAGACTCACCAGGCTGTGAGAGGTTGAGAAGCTGGAAATCTCAGAGACTTACCAGGCTGTGAAGGGGGGTTTGATTGCTTGGTAGCTGCATGGCCCTTATCCGGCCAAAAAGCCCAATTCAGACACAAGATACATGGCCTTCAAAGCAACGCTACAAGTACAATACTCCCTTTTCTGACGGCACAAGTACGTATTACATATGCAGCGAGCCGGATATAAAGTTAGCGGCAAGCTTCAGTTAGCCGAGCGGACTTGATACCGAGCGGACTTGATAGCTAAAAGCACACCCTCGTCCAATGATGGCCTTTCTTTTAACAGTTGCTCTTGACGATGCTGTAGTCTAGTTTCAGTGGCGAATGCTGCCATAAAAGTGCGTCTTTGGTCACGGGAAGCACCGGAAATTCGAAAAGCCTGGGCCTCGGCTTTTCCTGGCTTGTTGGCTGCCATTGTCAAGCTACATGATGGTTATACGAATCATATACTACGTGAGTAACACGACAGAACATGTCTCCAGCGGATGCTACTCTTGAGCAAACAACTCGCGGCTACGATTTAACGCCGAGCTGGTTTTGGTTTTGTCGAGTTGACGCTTCGGTCCCGAAGTGGTTCTTTGCTTTTGCCTGATATCCTTGGATGGCCTATCAATTGTCTGGTTCCCGTTTCCTTGTTCATGCACAACTTGCCAAGTGAGACTGTGCATAGCCGGCTCTCCCTGTCCCGTTTTGTCTCCAACTACATCTCTCCATTCTTAAGTCACCATCTTGGCTCTTCTCTCGTATTTGTAACTGTATAAACTCTGCAGACCTCCGTCCTCTACCCTTTACGTTGTTCTTTGTCTTCATTTCTTTGTTTCTACATCTTAGTTGTCCATTCGCACAATGCCGTTCAAATCTCCGTTCCCCGATTTGGAGATCCCCGAAGTCGACCTATGGAGTTTCTTTCTAGGGCGTCCTAATCGTCGGTTCAGTGGTGAACAGCGTAAGTAGTCTTGCTATTTTCCTGGCTTAGTAGGCGGCTGTTCTTTTTGGTTCCATTGTTGATTACCGCGGCCCTGTCTTTTGATTACCGCGGCCCTGTCTTTTGATTGCCGTGGTCCTGTCCATCAATTGCCGTGACCCTGTCCGTCAATCTTGGCCAGTGCTATTAGCACTGTGTCACTGCCTACAGTCACACCCAGAAACAGTGCGAACATTGTTCACCACTAACACCTCTATTTTCCAGGCATCCTTACCGACAGCATCACCGGCCGCTCCTACACTTTTGACGATATTACGCGCTTCAGCATAAGCGCCGGCCAGGCCATCAAGTCCGCCTTCTCTCTCAAAGATGGCGCGCGCATTGGCTTCTTTGCTACCAACAATATCGACACAGGCATTCTCACCTTGGCAGCTCTATGGGCTGGCGCGACAGCCTGTCCGGCGAATCCGCAGTACACAATCCCCGAGCTCACACACCAGTTTGAAGACTCCAAGCTTGACATTGTGATTACCTTGGCGTCGTTACTACCAAAGGTCCGCGCTGCAGCCAAGAATGTGGGTTTGCCAGAAAGCAACATCATTCTGCTGGGCGACGAGCACCACCCGGACTTTAAGCACTGGACGGAGCTGCCACCGGCGCTCGACACCAAGAAGGGAGTGATAAGCCCGTCAAAAGACTTGGCATTCATCATGTACAGCTCGGTAGGTCAACGTCTTTACTTGACAAGCAACCAGAAACTAACTATTCTAGGGAACGACTGGCTTGCCCAAAGGTGTTATGCTCACACACCGTAACATTGTCGCCAACATTACTCAAATCAGTGCAGTTGAATGGAGTGCGACCATGAGCGGCTTGGATAAGACGCTTGGAGTCTTACCCCTTTATCACATCTTTGTATGTCTCTTGCTCATTTCATCTGGCCTAAACTAACCGAGCCCCTAGGGCCTAACATCGGTGCTTCTCAGTGCCATTTACCACGGCGTTGAAGCCTATATTATGAGCAGCTTCGATCTCGAACGTACCTGCAAGCTCATCCAAGACAACCGCATCACATGCATTTCCGTCCCGCCGCCGATTGTGCTGGGCCTGGCCAAGAGCCCTGTCGCTGTAAAGTATGATCTCTCGTCACTGCGCTGGATCACGTCCGGCGCTGCTCCGCTGACGCACGAGCTCGCCACGGCACTCTGGGATAGACTCAAAATCGGCACGAAGCAGGGCTACGGTATGTCGGAGACTAGTCCGGTCGTGTGCGTGCAGTATCCCGATGAGTGGCGCCGTTTTGTCGGGTCGGTTGGCCGGTTGGTATCGAACATGCAGGCCAAAATTGTCGATGACAAGGGCCGTGAGGTCGAGTTAGGAGAGCCAGGTGAGCTGCTCGTGCGCGGGCCAAATGTCTTTTCGGGCTACTTGAATATGCCACACCTCAACAAGGAAGTCTTTACAGAGGATGGATTCCTCAAGACGGGAGATGTGGTGTACAAGGACAAGTATGATATGATTTACGTGACGGATCGGGCCAAGGAGCTGATCAAGTACAGTACGTTCCCCTCTGCAACGTTTATAGCTTACAAATGCTAACCAAAACAGAGGGCTTCCAAGTTGCCCCTGCCGAGCTCGAGGGCGTCCTTCTCAGCCACCCCGACATCGCCGACGCCTGCGTGATTGGCATCATGGACCACTCACAGGCTACCGAAGTACCGCGAGCTTACATTGTTCTGAGACCAAATCTTTCGGCATCTGACAAGCTTGCATCTGAGATACAGACGTGGCTGGCGAGCAAAGTAGCGCCGTACAAGAAGCTGCGCGGTGGCATCCGTTGGACCAACCAGATTCCCAAGTCTGCGGCAGGAAAGATTCTTCGACGCGAGGTCAAGAGTATGGACAAGAAGGAGAGCAAGACATCGAAGCTGTGAGGCTGTGGTTGGGCTTACTGAGACAATATCTTCATCTACATGTTGTTTATGACGTCATGCTGGTTCTTTGACTACAGTGCTCTCTGTGGCCAGCCGATTTAGAAGCCCCTAGACAGTGCAATCTCACGACAACAAACTAGCTATAATAATTTCCATGTTGCACTTTAGCCGAGTTGCAGCGTTCCCTTGAACCAAAAGAAAAACTCACGATGCTACTGTTGAATGCAACAGTGGCAAAACCCCTCTAGCGAGGACGAAATGCCTTGATTACAGTGATTTACCAGACTTTTTGCCAGGCTTGTTGTTTCTGTGTGAGCCTTTGTCGCTCGTTGTCTGTGTGAGCCTTTGTCGCTCGTTGTCTGTGTGAGCCTTTGTCGCTCGTTGTCTGTGTCAGTGCTTGATCAAAATCAAAGATGGAAGATGATGCTTTGTTGTTTGAGATTCCAGGGTAAATAACGGTTAGTCTCGTACTGTATGCTTCATAGACATCAAAACGGCCCTGCTGTGATATCTCACTCGCCCAAGGTTCTAGTCTAATCTTGGGTACTTGGGTGAGATGAACACCCAAGTGAGGTGAATGGCCCGTGTGCCCTCTTTGACGAGTGTCTGCTGCCATCCGTGGTGCTGACCTTGGCCAACAGGCTTCCTTGTAGTGTTTTCCCACAGTGATTTTCTGCTGCGGATTGTAGACTGTGCATATGACAGTCTTTTATCTCACTGGCTTGGCTCTATTCATTGTACATGGTACTCTATTGAATCCCACCTTGTTCAAGTCTTGTATGCAGTAACGTCTCATCGAACCACTGCCAAACTAACTTGGTCAATTGCAACCTTGACTGCAGAGTATCTTTTGTTATTTGGGCGGAACAAATAACATAAATCTCAGTAGCTCTCGATGGCTTCTCACAAGTTGCTAGGAGAGCAGTTGGTATCAATATACTTGTGGTGTGAGCTACAGTAATCCCACACTTTTCACGGCAGGTATATGGTAAAATTATGGATTGGTTGTCGGTTCAACACTAGACAGGTAGAGATTGGGGGTCATGGAATGGCTATTACGTCTGGGGATGAGACTTTACCTGTGAGTAGGGAACATCTTGTTTAAGAGAATATTAGAAGCAGGGTTTCGTGAGTTTGGTTGAGCCAAACCTGAGTGTAAATGGACCATTGGAACTCACTTATATTACTTTCTGTATATAGATAAGTCGCTCGGCATTTTAATACTTGGTGTTTATCTCAGTAGGACATTATGATATTGTATACGATGCGATGCTACGCGTATTCAGGAATGGCTGTATCACTTCACCGAGGCCGGTGTCTAATATTCGACAGGTGATGTAAGCATATGTGAGCTTCAGATGCCAACAGAGGTCGCTGCTATACAAGCCCAATCAAGAATAGTAAACTCTCATTCACATCAGCATTGATGGAATGATGTGAAAGCCCCAGTGACGTCTCGCCATCACACTACATTGGTCATCGCTTTGCTCTCTGCACATCGTCATCCTGCACATCACACTTTTCCGTCTCAGCAACCTGCTCCTATTCGCCAAAACCCGAGCCCTAAGACAGCGCAGTGCCTGTCTCCCGCCCGACACATTTGCTCCGAGCTGGCTTCTCCCTTAAACGCGGGCACAATGGAAGCTACAGAGAAGAAGTTCCTCCCTTGCGTTTGAATCATCCCTTAAGACAGCCAGGATAGTAAACGAGACGAAAGGACAGCACTGTCATGCGTGTAAAACCACACTTGGAATCTAGGGAGAATGAAACTAAATTGCGGTGAACATACCTTACTGTAGCTTTGAAATTAAATGATGTCATGTTCAAGACATCAGGTCTAGAATCATCACTTGAATTAGATTCTCTCCCTTGGAGTCTGATGTAAACTTTGGAGCCATATATCTTAGGGTTTAGTAACCCTCCCTGCGAAGCTCAACTTGGTTGGGAACGGGTGCAACCTTTAATAAAGCGCTCATATTACAAATTCCTCGGCTAATGAGGTATCCAGTCATCTCACGGCTATGACCGACGTAGAACCTAGAGAGTATTCAAGTCTAATAGCCCATTTACGCCTCAAGCTCTTGCTGCAAGTCTGGAGTCTGTGCAAACCAAAGGGGAGATGTAACCAGCAGAACCCGAATAATCTCGTCTTATTCTTAGTATTTTGTCTTTCTTGTTCCAGACTCCCACTGGCTTTAAGCCACAAAAAAGAGAAATCAAAGGGGGGGGGGACGGACAATACGTGCAAACATGCTCGTTGATGCTACCAAAACAACGCCAGCAGATTTACTCCGAGCACGACATTTAAAATAGCCTCAGGAGTTTGTATATTCTTCCAACATGCTAGGCCTCTTAACAAAGTTCAATAATGGTACATGGACAAGAAAAAAATAGTAGACATTCTACAACACCAGAGTAGTAAGGTTATATCAGCCGCCC
>JACYXV010000063.1:0-19908 GCA_016859225.1 Thielaviopsis cerberus | reverse complement strand
AGCACTGCTTTACAGGGGGCTCTAGCGCTGTAAGCGGGCAAATATCCCTTTTTTTACTGTTTTGCCACCCTAAAACAGAAACAGAATTGACCAAAGACAACACTCCTCGCTGTGATCTGTAATCCCGCGAATTCGCCGAATCAACACAAATGGCGATACTTCGCACTGCACATTGTCAAATGGCGAGAAACATTTCTGGAACTCATCAGCACGAGTTGGCAGTATACCATCTTGTATAAGCACAACTGCAGCCGTAAAAGTCGCATGACACAAGTTTGGGAGAATTAGATTGGTGAGTAGTATCATGATGTGCAAGTCTCTTGTACCTCTCTTGTGCATGACATCTGACTGCGGCTAGAACTCCAAGGTACAATAAACATGGGAAACATAGAGACCTTTCACGCCAATGCTGGCTACTCAAAGCATGTCCACGAAAGTCTGCTGGGTTGACTTGCAAAATTAGGGTTTAGCATTGGCAGATAAGGGTCACGTAAGGGCTATACTGCGCGGATCATCGTGTCTATCAAGTAGCAACCTCTGTAACTACGTGTAGGTTGGCTTTAAGAGCTCAGCGGGACTTTTGACTGGTATCAAGCATTACACGCTATAAGTTAAGCCTATCACATAACCCCTAATTAAATGTACCGGCAACAACTTCACAAAACTTGGCTAATATAGAGCAATAGTAATCTGTACTCATCTATATACCCTCTGGACCAGAGAGTTATATTCCATCTGTTTCACGAAAACTCATGTCCAAGTTGCTCAGAATTCCTGTGGCCTATAAACTACGAGTCTGTCCAAGTTCTCCAAATTCCTGTTACCAAACTACGAGTCTGTCGCCCCTTGTGTCACATCTCGACTTCGGCCTAGACATCAATTCAATTGTACCTCAATATTGAGCAGGGCAAGACATCTTATATACTTTATTCACAGCCTCTGTCTCAATTTCAGGACTCTTGTGGACATCCTCGCGTGCCCAGGTCGACGGCCGGTGCAACTTACCGGCTACCACGATACGCAAGCAACCGCAGCTAGATATCATTCGTTCTCATGGCGCCCGCCTGGAACACTATTGATTCAACTATGCACAAGACCCGGTGAAATCACCGGCCTTCTTGGTTGCACAAAGTTACGCCCAGACCTCTCGGCGCCGGCTCACTTATAACCCTATCAAACCCTAGAATCCGTGATTGCTAATGGCCCGGACTTCATCGCGAGAATCCACGCCTCAGTTTTCATTATCGCTAGCGCCAACTTTATCCAAGATCCTGATAACAAGCTGACTATTCCTCGTGGCTCTGCCATGTCATTTCCTCAGGTCGGCAAAGATTACCGGGCTTCCTTTTTAGCCCGCCTCCGCTACATTTTGTCTCTATTCACTTTCCTCAATACGGCCAAAAAATGGGCGGGCTCGGTCTGCCCCGGGCCTAAACCTTGAAGCTTATACGGACAAGCTTGCGCCAATCAGAGCAGCCAAATGTAGCGCAGAGGCAAGGATGCGGGCTGCACAACCCATGTCTAGCTTTGCTGTTAGTCCATGCTGAAGAGTCTCGTTCTGGTTCGCTTGACCGGCTTTGCGAGAGAAGGAGAGGCGGAAAGGGCAGGTTGTTAACAGTCCGCTGCCAAGGTGCGTCTTTTATTGGTGCTTTTGATGCTGTGATGGATGATAACGACAGTTGATAAAGCAGTAAAAGGGACATCAAACGACAATACATTCAAGCCCTGCCTTCAGCTCATCCAGATCAAGACACAAGATGATAAACGGGAGTCACACCCCAAGACACCCGCAGCCTCTTAAACAGTCGTTTGTATCACCATTTTCCAAAGTGCTTGATTGTTCTAGAAGTCGGCTCAATGGAGCAAGGGACCGCAAGACCGCCACGTTGAGTCCCTGATCCACAGTAGCAACAGGACTATTGCTCAATGTCAGTCCAGGTTCCTGGCCTGCTTCCTCTAGCTGCTTCCTGCTTCCTTCTTCCGATCCTTGTTCCAGCCCGCCATATAAAGGCCTGGTCTTTTGGGCCGATGGTTGTGTGGCAAACAAAGTTACAATAAAGTCTGCCATCTCCCCCGGGGGCTTTATTGTTTGCTTTCTCTTTCTTCCTCCCTCGTCGTCAGATCTCCTCATCCCGGGACAGCACCCTTTACCCTAGCTCTTTATCATTAATCCCCTTTCATAATATCCACCATGAAGTTCTCTGCTGTTCTGTCTTTTGTCGGCCTGGCCATGGCAAGCGACATCTTTGCCCGTGGTCAGAGCTGCCACTCCAACAAGTGCGCTCGTCAAGTCACTGGCTCCAACGATGGTGTTCCCACCATCACCGCACGCCAGACCGACTGCTCGTCCTATCAAAAGGTCGTGTACACGCCCTCGCCCGTGTAAGTTTTTCCGCTCTCTGCACCCTAGCCTTCTCTTCTGCCGGGCAACCCCTTCTAACAATACCCAGGACCACCACTGTCACAGTGCAGCCCGATGTCCTGGCCGCCCGTGGCAAGGCCCTCGGCAAGCGCACTACGGCCAACAAGAACCCCCGTGCCCACCTGGGCTACCGACTCGTGCAGCACCGGCAAGAAGTTTGCCTCGGCCTGCAGCTGCTGGGGCATCACCACCTGGACGTCGACAGCGCCCACGCCGACTGTGACTGTCACTACCACGGCTGACTACTGTTCGGACGAGTAAGCAGCCAGGAGAGCACCACGGTAGCGTAGACGATTCTGTGTATATTAAGGTCTGCGCTCCAGAGGTCGTGATGTTTAACTTAATGTGCTATGAGGTTTCAATAAAGTCAGCGTTCCAAAACGTATATAGATCAAAGTTTGCTAGTGAAGCCAGCTGAAATGTTTGCAGTTTCAGCTTGGATAATGAGGTTTCCCTGGTCATAACAAGCCATTCACCTGCTCAAGGAATACATGCCAAGCATCTAGACTGATTCCTCCGTAACTAGCCCATCAGTCAACTTGGGCTGCAAAACAAGCTTCATGCCGATCACAATTCTTGCGTCCATGGGCGGTGCGGTGCTTAGTAGTTGCAGATGGAATAATACTTCATTCCAAAGCAAGGGCAGGCTGTGTAAATGGAGCATATGTTTGGTGTAGTATATATACTATGTACTGGCCAAGGAAAGCTCACTTGAAAACACCAAGTCAATGTCAGTTAAGGGTTAGGGTTGTCTAATTGCTTTGATGCAACCAAGTATAAACTCCAACATTATCGGACTACCTTTCATCATTCTACGTTTGATAAAAGATAGCCTGGCGAAACGTATAATCTAGTGTCGCAGCACTGGATTGAATGCACTTTATATTCCACACTCACTACCTCACTTGAGTTGCGTGGAGATGGTTGAGTGCGCAGTAGTGGTGATGCTTTCGGCGGCATACCTAATTGCAATGTACAATTTCCTTCAACTGCACAACGCAGCCACGGCAGACAAATTGCACTTTCTTAATTTCTTTCGTCAGACTAGAGGTCAATAGTCTACTGGCTTTGGGGGCCTATTCCTCGGAAAGAGTGCAACATCGTCGACCTGTTCCCGGCCATCATCGGCTGGCGGTCGGGCCCGGCAATATTCCACACCCCAAGGCCTGCTCTGGTGCCTGTTTACCTGTCGGGGCCGCTTTTATGGTGATGGCATGCTCGAGCTCTGTGCATTTGTTGCTATTCTTGGCGTCTAGACACTTGACGATTTGCGGGCAAGTCTCTGCGTATCCTGCTCACCAGCACATCGGCCAACTGATCAGGTGCTACCTACCAAAGACGGGTCACATCTTCGCTAGTGACGCGTAAAAAAATTGCTGGAAGTTTTACTCGACAATGGCGGATCGAGATCACCAGTGCTTAGTTGGTTGATCAGCGGCTGATCAGCAGCATGGTTGACGATATCTTAAGCTTCCAGCAGCCCATATCTATTAATAAGTTAGTCATTGCTTCATTTGCGACACTGATTAGTTTAATGCACCTATCGATATCAATGAAAAAGGACATTTATGTGTTCAACGGGAAAGATTGTTGGGCTGACGCTTTGATAGAAAACGGGAAGAAGAAGCAAGAAGACGCCGTGAACAATCACCACAGTGGTCATGAAACTTGATTCAGGAGGGAAGAAAGAGACAAGTAAAATAATAAAGGACCAGTAAAGACCCGGGATGCAGGAGTAGCTTTGCTGGTTAATGGCTGAGAAGGTTTGATAGACGGCGGTTTGATTCATGACGAAAAAGTGGGAAGCGAAGAGGACATTGATACAAAAATGGATGCAAGGCTTGAGGAAAAGAAAACTGAGAAATCCTTTCCTGTGCAGCAAATATCGAAACAGTCAATATGGCGATTTCCTCTCATGTATATTAGACATTTCACACGCAAAATTCTTCAGATTTTCAAGCAAACATGGCGCGGAAAGTCCAATCAGTTGAGACGGTAACTGGTTACTCTGCTGTATGGCTATTCATTCTGAATGAGTTGATTTGCCAACATGCAAAGCACAATTATAACCCTATGAGAGTAAGAATTGAGGGGTCCTTGACAATTGATATTAGCGAGCTCGAGTGTTACAAATCGCAGTAGACGTAGTAGATGTAACAAACAGTTGATGTCTTGTCAACAATAACTACCTTGATCTCTCTCACAATATACTGGTAATATTACCATTCTCCAGTTCCAGTGGCTCAGATGCCGAGTCAAGCTTCTCGTTAGCCCAAC
This sequence comes from Thielaviopsis cerberus, assembly GCA_016859225.1. Classification (NCBI taxonomy): domain Eukaryota; kingdom Fungi; phylum Ascomycota; class Sordariomycetes; order Microascales; family Ceratocystidaceae; genus Thielaviopsis; species Thielaviopsis cerberus. Next base: position 15,209 of record JACYXV010000063.1, on the reverse strand, counting down.
TGCAATCGTGTTGGTCTACTGGAAGATTGACAGATACGCTGTAAAAGCTTCTTTGATACCTTTCCAAATTCTCGCCTCTCAAGTAGTAACTCGATAAACTTACATTTTATCCACGTACTTTAACCCACTGACCATATGTGTATTTGTCCGAGTCATACATAATTATCGTGAACTTGAATCCTTGGAGTTGGCTTGCACAACCGGACCCACCTACCGATAGCTTATCGATAACGATAACACTTTTTGGGTCCAGAATTTTTTTCCATACCTATCGCGAGCGCAACAAATGCTTTGGCTCTAAAGCGACATCCAACACAAGCCCTCTATTAAGCTGGGTACCTTTTTTGTTTTATTCGCTATATTGAACAATGGTTTTAAAAAAGAAGGCTGCAGCTCTCGAGAAACTCGAGGCTGATTAGTAAGAATTCTCTCCAATATTCAATAGCAGTCTCTAACACTCCAAATAGTGCGACGCTCCAATGGAAGATTCGTCGTGATCCCAAGTAAGTCATTTGCCAGGTTTCTTGTCGGCTCTCCTCTAACGCAACTGCAGGTCTTACAAGGAGGAGTTCCTAAAGCAATGGGAGCAGTACGAGTCGCAGCGTGAGATCTTTCTAGTTTCCCCGTCCAACGCCACGCCCGAGTCGATCCAGAGCTTTCACGACATTATCGACTTGATTGCCCATGTTGCCGACTGCTACCCCGAAGAGGTAGCTTCATTTCCCAATGACCTCAAGACCATTTTACTCCAGCACCACAAGCTTTTGCACCCCGAGCTGCGTGAAAAGGCTGTCGGAAGCCTTGTACTGCTGCGCCGCAAGGACATGATTGACTCGTCGAGCCTGCTGACGTCGCTGTTCCCCATCCTGGTCGAGTCGCCCAGCAAGACGCTGCGCGCGTTCCTGTTCAACAAAATCATCAGCGAGCTGCGCAACTCCAACTCCAAAAGCACCAACCACCCGCTTAACCGCACCGTTCAGGTCGTCATGTACAATCTAATCATGGCTGATCGCTCGTCTCCCAAGGCGCTGTGGGCTGTCAAGATTACGCGCGAACTGTGGAAACGCCAGATCTGGACCGACGCCAAGCCCGTCGATGTCATGAAGGAGGCATGCTTGTCGACCAACGAAAAGGTGGCCACGGGCGCCGTGCGCTTCTTCCTGGGCGGTGACAAGGAGCGCGAGGCCATGGAGGATGAGGACAGTGACGCCGAGACGGTCGACCTGAAGAAGCTGCAGCACCAAATGGGCATCAACAAAAAGTCCAAGAAGAAGGCCAAGCAGTACGACAAGGCACTCAGCCACGTCAAGCGCCAGGAGGCCAAGAAGAACAAGCCGCATCCGCTCAACTTTTCCGCGCTGCATCTGCTGCATGACCCGCAGGGCTTTGCTGAGATTCTGTTTGACAAGCACCTGCAGAGCTCCAAGACCAAGCTGTCGCTGGACAGCAAGCTGCTGGTTTTGCAGCTGGTCACGCGCCTGGTCGGCCTGCATGAGCTGACGGTGATTTCGCTGTACTCGTGGTTCATCAAGTACTTGACGCCTCGCCAGCAGCAGGTGACGTCGTTCCTGGCGTCACTGGCGCAGGGCGTGCATCAGTTTGTGCCGCCAGATGCGATTGAGCCGCTAGTGCAAAAGATTGCCAACGAGTTTGTATCAGAGGCGTCGGCAGCCGAAGTTGCGGCGGCTGGTCTGAATGCCATTCGTGAAATTTGCGTCAGACAACCGCTGGCCATGTCGGATACGCTGCTACAAGATTTGGTGCAGTACCGCAAGAGTAAGGACAAGGGCGTGATGATGGCGGCCAAGGGTCTGCTGTCGCTGTTCCGTGAGGTAGATGCCGAGCTGCTGGCCAAGAAGGACCGTGGCAAGTCGGCCACCATGGGTATCCGCAGTGGCGAGATCAAGAAGCGCAAGTTTGGTGAGCAGGAGGCCGGTGGTATTGAGGGCCTGGAGCTGCTGGAGCAGTGGAAAGAGGACGAAAAGAAGCGGAAGCGGGAAGAAAGGGCTGAGAAGGAGGCTAATGAGGAGGAAGAGGAGGGCGCTGACGGCGAAAAGAGAGAGAAGCGCATCAAGATTGACGACTCGGATGAGGAGGAGGAAGATGGCTACAAGTCGGAAGACTGGGAGGTTGAGTCTAACAACAGTGACGGTTCGGGCGGCTGGATCAACGTGGAACACTCTGATGATGAGGACGAAGCCCCCAAGCTCAAGAAGACCAAGACCGACGAGGACAAAGAAGACGATGCCGAAGAGGACGATGACGACAAGCCCAAGCCTCTGTCCAAGCTCGCCACTACGACCATCCTAACACCTGCCGACCTAGCCAAGCTACAAGAACTCCGCCTGCAGGCACAGATGGACAAGGCCATGGGCGGCAACACGCACAACAACCAGAAGCGCAAGGAAGCTGCCGAGCGTCACCGTGACGAGGGCCTGACGGCAGAGCAAATCGAGGCGCCGGCCAAGCTCCGCAAGTCGACCAAGGAAGAGCGCGCAGCGCTGGCGGCCGAGGGCAAGCCCAACCGCGAGGAGCACAAATCAACCAAGGCGATCCGCAAGGCCAAGAAGGATGCGGCTGGCAAGAGTACGACGAACAAGGAAAAGGCACGCAAAAAGAATTTCCTAATGACGCTAGGCAAGGCCAAGAGCAAGCAGAAGCGCAGTCTGATTGAGACCAAGAAGGTGCTCACTGGCCACATTGAGAGAAGCAAGCGTGGCGGCAGACGGAGAAACGGATCATAGATGGTGTACGGGATGGCATCTGTTAGTTTACATATAGGCTGGAGTTTAAAAGGCATGCATTCTTGTGTTGATGACTGTTTGTGTAGGTGTCGTGATATCGTGTGATATTAGGGTTAGGGGCGATCTACATTGCAAGCCAGGGCCGATGAAAAACCCAGCAATCCTCGTGAGAAACTCTCCGACGCACGAAATATGTCTTGTCCATGTTCATTATGGAGCTTTCAACAGCCATTTACTTCCCGGCAATCAACCCATGAACCAATTCCTTGAAAACGAGCGTCTTTGCCCACCAAGAGATTTTACAAAACGGGGATACAGCCTCCAGCTAGCCCCTGATGGGCACTCTTTCCTAGTTGGCCAGTCTCTGCCTTAATCGTCAGGGGCCTCGCGAATAGCAAACAGTCAATGGCACACAAGAACTAGGTGTATGCAAGAGTGACTAGATACAAGCTTAGGTGCCAGGGTGTCATGATGGGGTGCGGCGAGACTGAGTGATCTTCGCAGTGATACGGCCAACGGTGGCAGGCCCGTTACAGTTATGCCATTTAGTCTTCCCTGATGGCTTGAACTGGAGAGGCGTTTATTTTTCTTGGTCTTTTCCTCGTTCATTCCTCTAGACAAGTGTTGCATGAACCGACTTGAGGTATGGGCTAGGACAGGACAGGCCTCTCTCGTATATCAACTTAAAATCCTTTCTGTATGGGAGCATTGACTAGAGGAGAGCAGAGACTGGCAAAAGGTGCAGACTGAAGAATATTTCAATGCATGCAGAATCCGCCCTTGTGCAGCCGGTCATCGCAACAGGAACTTTGGCCAGGTCTGGTGCAGCGTGTCCAATTTCCCACTTGCTGCGGTGTAGAGGGGGCAGAAGAGCAAACAGTGAGCACGGGGCAGGCCAGATAAATGAAGACAAGTGAGTCTTTGGGTGCTCTAGTCGAGACTCTGTGGAACTTTGGGGGTTCTAGTCAAGGCTCCGTGGAACTATGCCTGCATCTCCGCCGTTGATCTGATCTGATAACATGCTAGGCTTGGGGTCCTTTTACTCAGTTGGATCGACAGTCTTTTAGCGCAGAGTTGCACCATCCCCTCCATTCCGGCGTGGGACACACTCGTATAGTCTGATCTTTCAGGACATCCTCAGCGCCTCAACTACAGCGTCACATCCACCTGCACATGCTACCAAAGGGCTCGAGTCTTAACGCTCTGGGCCGACAGGATTTTCACCAAGACTTACCCTTTGGTCTCTGCTGCCAGGTGTGAATGGATCCTGCAAAAGCGGTGACCAAGAGCCAACGCAGATATACATTGGACAAAGTAGAAAAATGAACTCATAATCCAATAGACACAGGGAGCCGAATCCATGCGCAAAGAGCAAAAGGCCAATCAGCGGGCTTCATCTGAGCCTGGACTGTGCTATTTCTAGGCCTGTTTTGTCCTGTGCTCAAGGTCCCTTTGCCATGTACCAAATTTGCGCGAGGATAAAGGGTCAACGTGAGAAGGGTCAAAGGGTCGAAGTTGGCAGGGCCCTGGTCCGTCTTCTACCAAGCCCCAGAAGACTTGTCTCGGCAAGCATAGCCGATCTGTGCACTCGTTCGTTCAACTGTGCAAGACCGATGCCGAGCTATTCTAGAACAGCCCCCTCTTTGAGTCTATGGCCCTATCCGTTTACTGATTCTCCAGCTCTCTCGTTCATCTAATGCGTGCTCAGCGACACCGACTTGGATCAAGGAACCAGTTGCTGCTAGGTGTTTGGTGTTTTAGTGCAGTGCTAGAACTCCAGCTCCGTCTCAATGAGTTTCATCCTGGGCTCAAGAGCACTTCTGCTAGTGGTCGGGGTACTGGTAGACTGACAAAACACATTAGATACTTGAACTGTGGGTATGAATATCCACCTGCGTTTTGCTCCGTCTATTCTCCGTTCATTCACCGTCCGCTTCCCGCTTCCTTTACAGCCTAGAAGACCTCACGTTGTTGATGGGAACTCTGGCGGTACAATTTGACAGTTTAAAGGGCGTCAAAAATGGTGGTTAGTCGCCTTACTGATCTGTGCTGTCAAGTCAAAATGAACATGTTTCAACCATCAGTGTGGTTGCCACGTTGCATCGTGAGATTCGGTTGGTTGGTTGGTTGGTTGGTTGTTGCTACGTCTCTCCAGCTCTACAAGTGCCCATACATGACTCTTCTCGGCCATGGCTATTAGGGCACTTCCAGTAGAACCTGAAACGGCCATTTATGCAGTATTCTGTCAGTCTTCTAGCGCCAAACACCATTCTACGATTGTGAAGGCAGGAAAATTTCACGGGGGATCTAGCGGCTCGTTGTGCTTCCTGCAAATTTGACGGGGAAACAAAGCATTTGATATGCCCGCAAAGGGTAGAAAGTCAGAAGCTCCCCTGACCCGGATCTCCCAATGCCACTGCTGCCTCATCGACAGGAGTGACAAGCCAGCTGACAGTGCGGCGCAGAATATTGCATTGTACCTGCGTTGGTGGCCGCCGTTGTAAGGAGCCCCTTTCAGTACTCCAGCTCGGAGTCGCACTTGGATCTGGCTAGTGTCTAGCAGCGAAGACGCTGAAGTGGCAGCAGACCCGGTACATCCTGTGCATCACAAATGGGTCTCTGACCGGCATCTAGGGACATGGAGGGCGCATAATATAGCTGACGACGAGCAAACAACACGCCCAAAAACGAAACATGAATCAATAAACCAAGCAGTATTTGTTGGTGGCTTTTAGGGATATCAAGAACCAGCAGAAACCACGCCGATATCAGCAACTCGCGACACGCCTGGAATGAATAAACGCCCTGGCCGCTCAATGTTTGTGGATGCCGTCAACAAGCGGCTAAGTCGGTTTTGTTTGACCTGCCTCTAGTCCAATCACCTCGGCCCTTCCAAGCTGCCTCTCGGCTTTTCAAACCAAGTACTTGGGCGTAGAAAATCTCCGTTAGTGAGTTTTCTCCCAGAAGAAACAAAGGTATAATGAAAGAGAAAAGAAGAAGAAAAAGAAAGGCGGCAAACATCAGCCTGTATCGCTGTTCTGTGGTTCTCGTGGGCTCCAAATATCGTCCTAATCTGGAAATTGCTGCGATCCCCGGGTTAAGGACGCGCGTCCTTTTTGGTGCGAGTCCAATTATGGGAGCGCTTACAGGTGTTCCCATCAAAATGCAGGCAATTAGCGGGTGCAAGCCACCAGAAGCACAAAAGTCTATTCAACAGTCATTTCTGCTTTGCTCTTCATGTTACACCTTCACAACTTACTCAACTCTGTATCGTCAACAACTCAATTCGACTCTGACGTCCTCTTTCGTTAGACTACAACTTACATGTAGTTGCAGGTTAGTCATCGAGCTTTGACGTTTCACCAAGCCGTTTTCCGCGCTACACAGCAAGGAAACGATTCTCTGTCTGTCTTAGGGTTAGGGTCCTGTAAGGAAGACCCGCTAAGCCGCACCCACTAAACGCCAGTGGCTTGGCACTGCTTCAGCGCCCCAGCAATCCACGCAAGCACAAACTTGGACGGTAGCATCACCATGTGCTACAACAAGTCCGTCCGTCTATATCAGCATTGAATTAAGCTGTTTGGTTACTGCCACTTATGCGGTGTCTACCTGCTACACTACACTGCTACTGTACCACGCTGGAGTCTCGCCGTAAATAGTCGTCATCGTCATCAACTCTAGACACTCCAAATCAACGGGTATTAGAGGCGAGCTCCTCCAAGGCAGAACCCCATTCTTGTCATGAGATCCTCTCCGACGCTAAAGCAAACTGGATTGCCAGCTCACCAAGCCATCCGGGCTACGTCCCAGACTCAAAGTCACCCAAGAATAGAAACAATATGCCCTTGAATCCACGTTCCCATCCCCAAACAAAGCAATGCATGTGTCTTATCCTGCATAATAAGTGAATCTGTACTTTCGACGTCTCACTTCCTGGATCAGCATTGCTGTAGCGTCGTAGCGTGCCCATCTTTTGGGACTGTCTAGGTCATACCAATTGCCTCATGCAGACACTGTCCTTGTATGCCTCTCCATCCCATCTAATGTTGCTAGAAAGTGGCTTAGAGGAGACGAAGCTTTGAAAGAGCGTCCTGAATTCCATGGGAGAGCCGGGTCTAGGCTAAAACAGCATCTAGAAAACCCCCCAATGAGTCAAACTACAGGCGAAAAAAGAGAACAACCACTTGGGGATCGTCCAATAAGTGCTCCGTGACTTTGTTGATCCGATGAGCTGTCAATTGAGGCGCAGTCTGTACTCAATATTGCCAGTCTCCGCTCTCCTGGTGCTGTTTGGCAGCATCAGCTCTTGATCAAGGCTTTGAAACACAGGATCCCCATGTAAACACTTGGAAATAAAGAATTCTAGCCCGCTGTTACGTACACAAACTTTCGAGTCAGCCTTGCGGGAATGTCAAAAGTTAAAGGCATCAAGATGCTAACCCTACCAGCTGGCGTGGAAAAGGGTTAGCCCTGCACTTAACCCCCTGTGAGACGTCTCAAATATTGGCAAATATTTGCTGTAAATCTGTACGAGCTTCTCCTCTCTCCATGATGGCAAACTTGTTTGTTCATAAACGAGCCCAAAGGTTGTTCGCAGCACGGAGACTAAGATTTCCGACTCTTCCGATTCTGCAGCCTATATGCACTTCAGTCAGCAACATGTCTCGAACTCTTTCTTTTATTCTGCAGCCTATTCTGCCGTACACCCACTCCAAGACGTGCGCGTATGCCTGGCAAAGTTAACGTACATTTTGTTTTTTTTCTCTTTTACGCTTCCGGAGCGTACAAATATGCATACTTACAAGTAAGCTGCATGTCTTTTTGTCTTACAAGACGGACAGCAACCTTGGCGGTACCATGGCGAAGGAAAAATCCCAGCCATTATAGTATCCCATGGTCGGCGTGCCAGAGCCGATGCCGAGCCACCGTACGATTACATGTACATGTATACAGACGGACTCTATCGTACTTGCCAAGCCAATCAGCTCCGCTCCGGTACTGCACTTTTCTATTTTAGGTTTGCCAGCCAATTGGTAATGTCAAGCAAGGCAAAGTCAATGGATGCCGTCGATCAGCTGTTGTAGCTTTATGGGCTTTATGGTTGTTTTGTTTACTGCAGCTCTTCAAGACTGTGTATTCGGCCTTGTGAGCCCCTATGATTACGAACAAATTAACAAAGCCACGGCACTTTGAATGTAAACGAACTCGATTACGGCATAGCCACAATGGATAAAACAGGGTCGAGGCGAGCCTCTACATTCGTGTGCCGGTCACGTGATGATGGTGACGATTGACGACTGTTAACCCTAAGATGGAGATAACCCTTTGCTAGTATTAGGTAAACTTCAGCATTTAATATCAACACTTTCACACAAGTTATCAAACTATTCACACCTGGATAATCAAATTCACACCTGGACAAATCATCAAACTTTTCACACAGTCTCTTAGCATTTGAGCTGTATTCGCACTACTTTACGCGCGGGCAATACATAACGTGATGTCTCCATCTTCCGGTACAAACGCGCGTTATCAAGCTAAAGTTTTGGCTTTTTGACTCTCCTTCTTTACCTTGTATCAACAGAGTATGTCTATTGGCTCAGCTTGAGCAGTATCGGCGCAAGAACAAAGCTAAAAATCGCCGAAACTAAAAGGAAATCAGCCGTCTCGTGAATCTGTGAAACCCTGGTCGGCGCAGCGCAGCTTTAATACCGATCTTTGGGGGCCCCGTTTCCTTCTTATCCATGAAATCCTTTAAACTCGTAGTAAGCTGGCTTTGTCTCACTACTTGCGTCCATGGCGGGAATAAGCAGCAGCTTACACTAAAAAACTGGTAGACAATTACGACGAGTCAACCACTAGTAGAAATCTAGACTTGTTAATGGGTAGTTTGCTCGTTACCAGCTTGCGTCTTCAGAAAACAAAACCACGAGATATGCAAACAAAGCAGACAAGTTTGAGCTGTAGCAACCGTCGAGATTAGGATTCTCCCGTGTCAATACATCAGGTGCAGACACCTATCTGGTAAGTTTGCTAGAGGGCGGCCAAAGCTAAAATATGCCTCGTGAACATGACAACGATAGCAGGATTCTCCCCTTCAAGCATAGAGTTGTTTTCCCCTCTCGTTTTTGTTCCTCGTTTTGGGAAAATGGGGATCTGTGCTGCTACAGGCTTTACTGCAGCGCCAAGGCTATCACGGCCAGTTTCCCAAGCTGGTGAAGGCGCCTGAGGAAGAAGCGGCTGTCGGCTGAACGGCAGATGCGATTATAGGCACTATTCCTTGGCCGGCCCAGGGCAATCCCAAGGCGACAAGTCCAGACTTTTGGACATGCAGTGAGTGAGTTGCAGTGTGTTGTGGATACGAAGCCTATGACGTGATGGAGATTCCTATCATGAGGCTCGTGTAGAAGATGTGAGAAGTCTGAGGGGCTTGCGGAGAAGATGTGAGAAGCCCGAGAACACAAACTCCCAAACAAGAGCAACGAACTAGCAGCCTTGGATGAGAAGCTACAAAGACTGATACACTATGGACAGAGGTGGTAGTGCTGAAACTCCATGGCCATCCTAGATTGCAAGAGTGTCTATACAAGGCTCCTCTAGACGTCCAGACACGCATGTCTTCTAGAAAGACGGCGATACGGAATCGAATATCAGCCATTGCTAGTGGAATACGACGCTAAATCTATAGTCTATGCTGGTGCAGCATTAAATACGGTGATATTGGCTACATGTTTGCAGTCTTTGCGCCTGGTCCTTATGGTCCACCAGTTTATCAGATGGCTGGAGAAGCGGTATAGATCTTGGGCATGCTGGATTCGATCCTTGAAAGCCACTGCCTACTGAGGACTATTTCATCAAGACAAGAAGCGATCCTCGGGATACTACCACCGTTTTCAAGTGCAAGTATACCTGAATCAAACGGGCTTTCTGTGCGCGGTTCGTCCACTGTCGCTTGGAGACCCCCAAACTAATCTTTTAGGCAGTGTCTCCTCCCCCAGGGCAGTGATTGTGATCTGTGAGCGGCTGACTGCGGCTCGCATTGAAGATGGCAATTTCAGGCCGCCTGTAAACGGGAGGTATATACCAGCATAGAGTGGCTGTTGCACTGTAATGCAAACTTCCTTGATGAATAGTAGATGGTAGAGCAGCGGATTTGAGTGTGTGGTGTCTCAGGCTCGCGATGAGGAAATCAAAATCAAGCGGAAATCAAGAGAATAAACGGCTTGTTAAAGCATTGACTTTGTAATGCTAAAAACGTCAAAAGCGCCGATGATACAGACTGAGAGGTGTCCCGCGGTGTCTATATGTTTGCTATTCAGGGTGTGAGTCCGCCGTAATTTATGCCATGCTCCTGAATGGCCTTTGTTGTATTCTCCTATTGTGCCTTGCATCATTGCAATCCGCTTCTGCAGGAAAAGAGTGTAAAGCCAGCCAGCCAAAGGCAAAAGTCTCCTATGAGAAGAAACACAATGAAGCCAAGCCCGTCCCAGAGAGTCTGCGCCGGCCAGAACAGGGCTTAGAGAGAGCGTTCGGAAGTTGAGCTGGATTAGGACCTTGGCCGGCACAAATGAAGTCATTGACTTGCATTGACAGAAAGGCAGACAGAACGTCCACACAAACCGCAGCGAGGCACAGAATATTAAAAATTCCAAGGGAAAGACAAGCCGAAGGGGGGGGGGGGGGGTCCCTGTTTTGCTTGTTTGTTTGCTTGGACTCTCTGCAATGCTGGGAACTGAAAACACGCTGTAACACTGCGAATTTCAAGAGCAACAGTGACAACAAGGAGCCAAGCAGGAAAATTTGGCTATCAGTACTGTTTACCTAGCTGCTGGCTCTACTGAAGGGCCTCGCTCTCGCCGACCGTGCCCCGGGGGGTCTTGGTAAATTTGGTACTTGGAGCTGCTACTGCAATGGCTGTGAGACTTAGGTACCGGTTTCCTGAATTGACTCAAAATTTTGGGTTATCAGCACTTTAACCAAAACTTAGGCGGTCTTGTCTGCGAGCTAGTAGCACTAGGACGCCTGAAGGCGCTAGCAGCATTCGCCAGTTGCTTGCTTGCACTAGAGTTTTTTCGGGGCACTCAAGCGCCTGTTGTTCCTGAATGCAATGCAAAGACTTAAAGGAGCTTAGAGGACATGAAGGATGAGCAAAGGCTGGCTTTTTGGTGCGCCTGGCAAGGCCCTATTTAGGCTCGTCCAAGCCCAAAAGAACGCACCCCAGGCGCCCAAAGCCAAACGCTGAGTGCGTCAGGACCACCTCAGCGCAGGAATAAGAATAGACCAGCAGGCAAGCAGGACAGGAGGCAAATCTAGAAACTTGCCGGGTGCAAATTGCTCCTGAAAAGTAGCCTTGCGGTGCAGTGTGAGATGTCAACAGGATTTAACTGCGCCTGCATTTGCATATCCGTGGCCCTCGCACACAATGTAAGTATTATTCATTGCAGCACGGCGACGGCGGCAATGAGGTCATTTGCCAGCTGAGAGAAGAGAAAAGACTTGAAGGTGCCTGCTTTAGTCCACCTCTTGAAGGCGCCAGCTTTAGTCCATCTCTTGGTGTTCGCCTGTTGAGACGGGCGGCTTTGTACAGAAATGCCGATGCAGAGGATTGCTCGGTATGTGCGTGAAATGAGGAAAAAAAGAAACGAGAAAAGCAGGGCATCAAAGCAACACAGGAGAAGGATATGAACGAATGAAGAGAGGAAAAAAATGATGCCGCTAAAGTGTGCAGCCAGCGCTCTGGTGGGCTGTATAGAGAATCGACTGAGTGTGAAACTGAGCCACTCCGTGCAGTTTAGTTTGCTTGGTGCCAATTACGGCGAAGATTCCGGTTTTAGGCAGCAGACATGTGCAAAGGTTAAACACCGGTTGAATTACACAGGCTCTCATTGGTATAGACACTCGACGAGCTCCACTAATACTGGCACCGCTACGTGTGAATTTCTGCTTTTGGGCAGGTTCTTGATGAGCTTACGCGTCCTCTACCCCTTGCCCGCTGTTTGCTAGGACAAGACCCCGGACGGCATTTTAAACCTACACCCACCGACACACACCCGGGCAGGGCAAGCCAGGGTTTCTTACTGATTCCTGTATGGTTCAAATTACCCGCAAAGTATTCTATTTTATGTATGGTGTTTCTGTTCTGGTACGTCCTGACTTTAGCGGCGGCCCCCCCCAGAAAAGATTATCAAGTCCAAAAAGCCAAAGCCAAAGCCAAAGCCAAAGCTAAAGCCATAGCCATAGTCAGACCCAGACCCAGACCCACACCCACACCCACACCTAGACCCAGACCCATCTTCAATCTCAATCTCAATCCAATCTTCCTTTTCCTTTTAATCCCACTACCGACCACCCTTTTCCTTCACGTCCATTTCTTTCCTCTTTTCCGCATATTTCCTTTTGACTTTGACCCGCCTTGTTTGTTTCGTCTTCCTTCTTCACTTCATACCAATCGTTCAATATTCTTAGCGCTTGCAAATACTTCCATCACCCCATCCAACAACATCCCGGTGCCGACGCTTCCAGCGCTTCCGTTTACTTCGCCGCTTCCCATCTCTTCCCCTCTCTCATCTACCGCCGAAATGTCCGGCCCGTCCATCGACCCCGTGGACACAATGCTCGATCTCGCCGACTTCGAAAATGTCTCGCACTACTCGCCGGCCATGTCGCCTACCAACTCCAACAAGAGTGCCTTTATCGCGCGTCCTGCTAGCCAGGTTTCGACTCCCATAATGCCTCAGATGGCCTCGCAGATGTCGGGCCCTAGCCACCAATACGAGCTCTATAAGCAGCAGACCGGCATTGTGCCTGGTGCGCTCGCTAGCACGCTGGCCGTCAACACTGGCATGCCTACCTTTGGCGCCTCCATGGGCATGGACTACCTTGGCGACATGCCCGCCGAGTCTGTGTTTGACTTCAACGGCGACATGTCGCAGTCAATGAACCCCAGCGAGCTGAACTTGGACTTCCAGTCACAGACCAACGCCCTCTTCTTTGACAACGCCATGGCGCCGTCTGTCAACGACTCTGCCAGCATCGCTTCCCAGCCCATTGTGCCCTCGCAGTCGAGTAATGTTCGCTACTACCCGGGCATGCACAAGCAGGCTGCCATGATGAAGGAGCAGCAGCAGCGCCAGCGCCAGCAGATGGAGATGCAGCGCCAACAACAGGCTGGCCCCTCGACCACCCGCCCCCGCTCCAAGAGCAGCCAGCCCACCGACCCCATCGTCGAGCAAAAGATTACTCAGCTGCTGAACTCTATGCGTGCCAAGAGCAACAATGCCGACTCGGCCGCTCAGTCGCCCGTCATGAACCTGCCCAAGGCTAAGAAGGAGGAGGAGGACATGGACGAGGACGAGCGTCTTCTTGCCTCCGAGGAGGGCAAGAAGCTTAGCAGCAAGGAACGCCGCCAGCTGCGTAACAAGGTTTCGGCCCGTGCTTTCCGCTCCCGCAGAAAGGGTAAGTCAATCCATGAGTCACGTCAACAACCCAGTTGCTAACACTTTAAAACAGAGTACATTTCGCACCTGGAGGCTGAGATTTCCAACAAGGTTACCGAGAACGGCGATCTGCGTGCTCAGAACCGCGCCCTTATGGAGGAGAACAAGCGCCTGAGCGACTTGACCCGCATGCTTCTGGCCTCTCCCTCTTTCTCCAACTTCCTGGACAACCTGAGTGCCAATGCTATGGCCGCTGAGGCTCAGGCCCAGACCCAGGTTTCTCCCATGCCCATCAAGCAGGAGCGCCAGATCCCCAAGGACATCAACCCCTACGCCGCCTCCGTCCACAGCCAGCAGATGGCCATGCCCATGATCCCCGAGCAGCCCATTGAGTTCAACATGGTGCAGTACGAGGCTTCAGAGATTGGCAGCTTCACCTCGCAGCCGCAGGTGTTTGCCCTGACTGAGCTGCCCGAAACCCCTGCCTTCTTGGCCGAGGTTCTGAGCGGCAAGAACTCCACCATGGTTGAGGACCTGGAGTTGGACAGCGCCAAGGTGCAGATGCCTGAGATTGAGTTTGCCCACGAGAAGACGATGGAGCCCGAGGTCCCTCTGGCACCCGTTGACACTGAGTTTGAGGCCAACCCCGACTTTGCCTTGTTCAACAGCTCTGAGGAGTCCTTGACCGAGGTCCCTGCTGAGCGTGACCTGGACATTTTTGGCGGCATTCACTCCGAAAAGGTGTTTGCGCGCTACCAGCTGGTTGACGCGGCTGAGGAGGAGCGCAACGCTATTGTCGCCATGGCCCGGGTAGAGCGCCTGAGCGACATTCTGGACGCTAGAATGAAGTCCATGTCGCAATTCCTGATGGAGTAAATGGGCGGCCGACTGGTCTTTTTGTGAACTAGTCGCGGTAGTACTGTGCAGTCATTAGCTGGTCTAGTTGCTGTCTTCTGCATCCATCTCACTACGGCTGGTCATTTTTTCCAACTTTTTTTTTTTTTTCTCTTTCTTCTTACTTTTCTGTTTCTGTCTTTTTCTCATCATTTGTATTTACTCGGGGCAAACAAGCGGCGGCGTTCCGGATTCAGCTATACTCTTTTTTATTACTCTTTTTTGTGCCTGTCGACTGGCAGAGGTTCAAGCATATTGGCTTTGCCAGACTGGTTTGTTCTGCCTGAAACAAGCTTCCTCACGAGACCATGATGGCAATCCCACCATAAAACCACAACTTCTCTCTTTTCAGTGTGCCAGCGGTTTCTATTTCTGGCTTTCTGATCACTGTCACTATCATTGGAAATCTTTGTTGGATGTTTTCATTATCCTGCACCCGTTTTTCCTTTGTCTTGTGGATTTTATTTGCTCTATTTCTTCTTATTTTTTGGGTTTTCTTTTTTTTGTCTTTTCTTTTTCCTTTGTTTTATAGTTTGCCCGGATCAATTCGTAGTGTCTGTCATATCGTGTCTGCCTCTCGGCAACTTGGGTGCACCGATCCAGCCCCAGCTGTATGTTATTTGTCTTTGTATAGAACCGTCTCTCTCGTTTTGTGTCAAGCGTTTTTTTCTCTTTCAGATATCAAGTCAAATTCAAAGCGACAAAAGTTGTTACTTTTGCCGCGTAAAAAATACGAAAAAAAATATTCAAGAATGTTTTCTTTTTAGCTTTCTGCAATACATTGCGATTCTCGGTTCACATTATCAATAGAGTCCTTGTTGTAATGGTCCATGGCTCTAAAAGTTACTGGCTGGCGCCAGCACTACGGCTAGTTTGCCCGTCCACTTCAACCGCCGTCCCAGTCGCTGCCTGTACTCCTTCAACGCCTGCACCACATCCGCCATGCTCTCGGCCTCTCTGTTCTCCTCCACCGTCAACTCCGTTTCCAGGCTTTTGTGCTCTGCCACTACCGCCGCCTCCCCAAGCGTCGTGGAAGACGAGCGCGCCTTCGGGTACACCCGCGCGAATCTGCACTGAATAAATATCCATACCCTCACTGCATTTGCTTTCTGATTAGCATCATATCTTCAACGCC
>JACYXV010000062.1:0-28608 GCA_016859225.1 Thielaviopsis cerberus | reverse complement strand
AACTTTACTCTTACTACATCATCTTTATCAGCAGTGGATTTGGTGGTGTATAGACGGGTGTACGCTTGCTTGTGAGTTTCTCCCTCTTCTTTTTTTGTGTTTACACAGAGTACAAGCGCTGACAGTCGACAGCGGCGATTGCAGCAAATCTGGCAAATGGGCAGAGCGTTCCGGATGCAGTGCGAGCAGCTTGCAATTATATCGAAGTCGGTATCCGCACAGCGCCGGGCCTCGGCAGTGGTCACGGGCCGTTGAATCACTTCCACTCTATGCATGTGTTGCCATTTGCGCCGTAAGTTTTGACAGAGACCGTGCGGAGCGAGTAGTTGCTAATTACTGTCACAGCGGTCACTTTGTCGAATGGCTTCTGGCTAGACCAGATGTGCGCCCAGTCTGGGAGGAATTCATCAACCACCCATTTGTCACGGGTCTCGGCACGGGAACTCTCCCGATGGACTCATTCAAGGGTTACATAACCCAGGACTACATCTACCTTGTCTGTCTCGCTTTCCCTCCTTCTCTCATGCCGCTGTACTAACACACACAGATCCACTACACGCGCGCCTACGCCCTCAGCTCTTACAAGGGCCGCACAGCCGCCCAAGTCCGCGACGCGCCGAAGTCGCCGCCAAAGTCGCCCTGGAAATGGACATGCATCGGAAATACTGTGCCACTTTTGGCATCAGCGAGGCCGAAGTCATGGCCACGCCCGAGCTTCCCGCCTGCACAGCGTATACGCGATACATTCTCGATATTGGTACATCCGAGGACTGGCTGGCGCTGCAGATTGCGCAGGCGCCGTGCCTGCTGGGATACGGTGCAATCGGAGAGATTTGGGCGACGCATCCGCAGCTCAAGACGGAGGGAAATCCGTATTGGCCGTGGGTGTCGAATTATTCGTCCGAGAGTTTCGTAGCGGCCGTCAAGTTTGGCGAGAGTAAGTTGTATATTGTGTTGTTTGGTAGAGTTGCTGACTAATCGTCATACAGAGGTGCTCGAAGAGTACATGGTAAAGCAAACACCGGACCGTATCGAAGAACTCGTCAAGATTTTCATCCACGCTACCCGCGTAAGTACTTGGCTGGCTGACCCGGTATTAATCAGTGCTAACAAAGCAAACCTAGATGGAAATTGGCTTCTGGGAAATGTACCCAGCCACCTAATGAAGGCCTTTTCGTCTCAGATTTGTCGTCGCGGCTGTACCGAAGAGCGAAATTTGCCGCTAGTGTTGTCTTGGTCAGATCGTCAGCCTAGTAACCCTAATTTTTGCTCACCTCTGTTCTTTTTCGCTGTCGCCGTAAAAACTTTTACAAGACTGATTTTTCTTGATTTTTAGCTTGAGAATTCATAATGGGTAAAATAAAAAACCAAAAAAATTAAAGCTAGGGCCCGCTATAACAGACCCGCTTTGTTGTTATCAAGGCCAAGGATGTAGATAAGGATAAGAAAATCTGCGCTGTATGATTGGCTAACGCGAAAACACCGGCAGAAAAAAGTTGTTCAGGTACATGCCAAATTTTTTCTTGTTGACCTTTTGAGTCCATACAAAGAGTAGAATTTCCCTTACGTTTTTCTTTTTATTCCATCTCTCTTCTCTTTCATCGACACCTCATTTTTCTTTTTTCTCCTTTACCACACAAACTCTCTTTATTCTCCCTCCGCGCTTTGATCTTCAATTGTTGATCATCAAGAGTTTATCAAGTTCCTCTTGATTTCTCAACGCGACCCTTTTTAATTTTTCATTCCTTGAATTCTCTTGCACGTGTTCCCCTGACAGGTTCTTGTCAATCGACCACGTTCTTGTTCATTTCAACATCTTCGCCAAACTACGTTAAAGTCTAGCAAAAATGTCCTACAACGAGGGTGGCTACAACGGCGGCTCGCGTGGCGGCTACGGCGGCGGCGGTGATCGCTACAACGACCGTGGCGGTGGTCGCGACCGTGGCTACGACCGTGGCGGTGATGATCGCCGTGGCGGTTTTGGCGGTGGCGGTTACGGCGGCGGGTGAGTTTGATTGCCTTGTTTCACACAAATTTGAATAATGCTAACTTGTCGATAGTCGCGGCCGTGGTTTCGGTGGCGGTGGTGGTGGTGGTTACGGTGGTGACCGCGGCTTCGGTGGCGGTGACCGTATGGGCGGTATGGGCGCTGGCCTTAGACAACAGGAGTGGGGTGAGTATTCTTTAACTCTCGATATTTTGACATTATACTAACTACCATCTTTTACAGACCTCAACTCCCTCCCCAAGTTCGAGAAGCACTTTTACAAGGAGCATGCTGATGTTACCAACCGCAGTGACGAGGATGTCAAGGCTTTCCGTGACAAGCACAACATGGCTGTTGTTGGCACTGACGTCCCCAAGCCCGTTGAGACTTTTGACGAGGCTGGCTTCCCCCGCTACGTCATTGACGAGGTCAAGGCCCAGGGCTTCCCTGCCCCCACTGCCATTCAGTCCCAGGGCTGGCCCATGGCTCTGTCGGGTCGCGACGTTGTCGGTATCGCCGAGACGGGCTCTGGTAAGACTCTGTCTTACTGCCTGCCCGCTATTGTCCACATCAACGCCCAGCCTCTTCTGGCTCAGGGTGATGGTCCTATTGTTCTGGTTCTGGCTCCCACTCGTGAGCTGGCTGTCCAGATTCAGCAGGAGATTAGCAAGTTTGGCCGTAGCTCTCACATTCGCAACACCTGCGTCTACGGTGGTGTGCCCAAGGGTCCCCAGATCCGTGACCTCAACCGCGGTGTTGAAGTTTGCATTGCCACCCCTGGTCGTTTGATTGACATGCTCGAGGCTGGCAAGACCAACCTGCGCCGTGTCACCTACCTGGTTCTGGATGAAGCTGATCGCATGCTGGATATGGGTTTCGAGCCCCAGATTCGCAAGATTATCGGCCAGATTCGCCCTGACCGTCAGACTCTGATGTGGTCCGCCACCTGGCCCAAGGAGGTCCGCGCCCTGGCCACCGACTTCTTGACCGACTTCATCCAGGTCAACATTGGTTCGCTGGACCTCGCTGCCAACCACCGTATTACCCAGATTGTCGAGGTTGTCAACGAGAGCGAGAAGCGCGACCGCATGATTAAGCACCTCGAGAAGATTATGGACGATAAGACCAACAAGTGCCTCATCTTTGTTGGCACCAAGCGTGTCGCTGACGACATTACCAGCTTCTTGCGCCACGATGGCTGGCCTGCGCTGTCCATCCACGGTGACAAGCAGCAAAACGAACGTGATTGGGTTCTGGACCAGTTCAAGACTGGTAAGAGCCCCATCATGGTTGCCACTGATGTCGCGTCTCGTGGTATCGGTAAGTTTATTCCCCTCTTTACATTTTTATCACAACCAAAGCTGCTTTGGTATGGCATCCGCCAGACTCACTCTGGCTTGGCTTCTTCACTTTTGATTCTAGGGGCTTTCTATCTGCGCAACACTTGCCTGCAAACGATTTGCCTCAATCCCCCGTGACTTTTGTCTGGTTGACTTGGTGGCCTGTCTGTCCACCAGCTGGACTGGCTGGCTGTGCAAGTTTATCAGACACAAGTCACGAGAGATTGGCGGTGGTATCATCCTCACGGGAATCCCTTCTTGTATGCTTTCGATTTTAAGCAGGACTCGACTACTCTACGTCCTGCTTGTATCACTGTGCTTCAAGACGATGAATGCGCTGTTTCTTTTCTACGTTACGTTACGCTACGCCATTGCTCACGCAGTCGCCGATGCTCCTGACGCACCTTGACCCCGGTACCATGCAAGTATAGATTTGCAGTTCACCACTCATTGTGCAACCTACAGGCGTACAACAAGAACAGGTTTGTTTTGAAATGAAGAACAAAAGTTATTCTTTTGTGTGTATTTTCCTTGTGCCCCATCACAAAGAAAATTGCCATAATACGATACGCACAAGTTTCTTTTCTCTTGCAACGAGTTTCATTTCAAGAACAATCAGCGCTGAATCTCAGAGATTCATTCCCAAGGGTTTGTTAACGGCCTGTCTGCTCACGGTCAGGCTACGCAAGTGTTTCTGGTTCTCTAATTGCCGGCTGGTTTCATTTCTTGGTTCAGAATGACAATCAGCAGTCGGGATTTGATGATGCTAGCATTTCTAAGACGCATATCTTGATTGCCCCCTCCCTCTTCTCCTTGGAGTTTTGTCCGTCGTGGGTTTTGTGCCCGGGTTGAGATTTCGCTTCTGTTGTGGCTTGTGGTGGTGAATCACCTTTTCATTCTTTTGTTTGTGTTTGGCCGAAAGAAGTTTTTGGAGAATGGTCTTTAGCCAGACGCCAACCCCTCATGGGACTCTCGACGTTCCATGTAGCTTTTCACCTGGGTGACTCAAAATGTCCTAGTCCGTGCTGAGACGTTTTACTTGACACAAGGCTAGCGTTTGATGTTGCTCCCAGCCCAATGTCTTTTTGACTTTCTGGGTTGAAGTCCTGCAAGATGGGCTTGGAAGCGTGCGAGAGAGTTATGAAAAGAGCTCCTCTGTTTGTTGCCTGTTAAACTTGGTCGCCGGTTGATGCGCGCGGCCTTGATTAGACGGGTAGTTATGACATGCTACTTGTTGCTGCTCCTTTGTGGAGTTGTTATAACTGCTAATGCAATATTCGCTTCGGGGGGTCTAAGCTGAAAATGACCAAAAACGAAGCATTTACCGGTACAGGACTTGTCCTGTCCGAGATGTTATTCGCCAAGTTACCTGATACCCATCTCGGTTCTACCTTGATATTCTTTCTCTTGCCCAATTGCATGTCTTTCGGTGTTTGTTGCTAACTTTACGAAAAAAGATGTCCGTAACATCACTCACGTGCTGAACTACGACTACTCCAACAACTTGGAGGATTACATTCATCGTATCGGTCGTACCGGTCGTGCTGGTGCCAACGGTACTGCCATTACCTTCTTCACCACCGACAGTGAGTTTTTCTTGTCCCCTTGTTGGTTGAATGTTTAGCTAACAATAACAGACTCAAAGCAGGCTCGCGATCTGGTCAACGTCCTCAAGGAGGCCAACCAGCAGATCGACCCCCGTCTTCTGGAGATGACCCGCTACGGCGGTGGTGGTGGTCACCGCTACGGTGGCTACCGTGGCCGTGGTGGCGGTCGCAGTACGTACAACCGTCGTCGTTAAGATTCTTTCGTTATTTAGCACACTACACTTTGTGAGAACAAATGAGTGTCTAACATCGATCGTCTTCTCTTACAGACAATGCGAACTACATGCCTGTTGGTAAGCGCCGCTGGTAAAGTGGCTGTTGTCTCGACTGTCAACATGGCCGGTTTGATTCCGGAATTGCTGAGCTTTTCGCATTGCGTCAACACTCTTCCGGGGCCGTGCCAAGTGACAGTTTGTTATCCCGACGTTGCCGCTACCACTGTCACTTTCGTTTACGCTTGCGTTATGATTCCCAGATTTTCCTTTTCTTCTTTCGGGCCATCTTTTCACTACTTTATAGTCTTTATTCCGCTGGCGTTACCGTTCTTGTTTTTAGAGAGGGCCATGGCAGGGGGCTTCAGGTAGAGAGGTATGCTTTTCCGAAGCACATTTCCCAACCTTTACAACCTTGTCTGCCCGTTTCTTTTTTTTTTTTTAATTAGTTTTGCATTTTTGGGTTGCTGCTAGGATGGCTCTTGTGCATTACTTTATTTTGCTCAAGCCTATCAAAAAATTAGGATTTTTGGATTTTGATATTTTAAGAATAATGATTTCGTACCGTACATTTGTGTGGTGAATCTGACGTGTATGCTGCATTTATAGTGTTTTGTCGATTGAGAACTCCAGCGGCCTGACGAAATAACAGAGGACGATTTTGCAACCCGAGAGCCCGGTTTGTTTAACAAGGCAACAAACAGGTCGTAGAAGATGGGCCAACCTCTATGCACCAGGCCGAGCCAGTCGTAACGGAGCTTGGAATTCTATTGAATTCATCTCGACCAAAGCGAGCTGAAGGTCGAGTGCCAGGGTATCACTAGAATGAGGTTGGATATGGAATTGACGTGGAAATTCCTTGTTTGCAGTCATTTGCGGAAAAGATACTCAAGGATAGGAAGAGAGGAGGGAAAAGAAAACAGGGCTAATGGAGCGTCACATCTCACGAAAGGTTACCTTGGAGTTGGGCACTGAAATGCAGAGAGCAAGTAACTACTGTATGGGGCAGGCATAAGGTAGTGCCGAGGCATGAAGTGGACGGCTGAAGAGGAGACGCACAATTGAAAAGTCTGGATCGGATGCTTTATAGGGATGGCCGGACGGTAGAGCAAGATGTAACTTTGTGTCTGTATGTACCATGTTGATGTTATGTATACATACATGTATACCTATGCATGCTCAGAAACGCAGGGCGTAAATGTATGCGCGGTGGAAAAAGCGAGGAGAGAGAATGCATGCATCTAGCCGTACAGGGAAATGCTTAAAGTAGCAGTGCATGCGTATGGAGCATATCAAAGACGCAGCAGCAGCAATCGGCGTGGAGCGGGCTTTTTCTTCACGGCCTAATCAGTCTGTGGTAACGGGCATAGTTTAACGAGACAACCAACTCCTTTACCCCGAAAATGCTATATGCGAGCTCTTTAAACCCAAGTACTCAGAATGGCTGCCAGCAGCAACCAGGAGAAAACAAGATACTTTGTATTGGGCTAACAACGACTTGAAAAGAAAATAGAGAGTAGATTTGTCGGTGCGAGGTGTCGTTGTGTAAGTCTGCTCGGCTTCTTCTATAGATGCTGGGATTGAGAGTGACGATGGTTTGCTCCTTCCCTGTAGAAGAGGTGGGCAGAAGTTTTTTTTTTTTTTTATTTTTTTTTTTTTTCAAAAACATGAAGGCGGTGAGAGCCAATTTTGTGTGCCAAAAAAAGTGTGGGCAAGTGTAAACTCTCATGTCGCCTGCCCATCGACACTGTCATCTGGCCTGATATTTACCTTGTTGCTTCTTTTGCCTTTGGCGAAAGGCAAATGACACATACCCGCAGGTTTGGAACATGTATCTTTACTGCATCCTCCATCAACACAGGCATGAATGACAAAACACATTCGCTAACCAGAGTCACTCAACAGGATTTCGAAATCTCTGCCCGATGGCGCTTATAAACCCTCTCGCAATCTTCGCACTGGGGAACAGGTCAGGCCGACAGTTTGTTATGCAATTCTCAAGCCAAAAGTTTACGAAACAACGTGTAATGTTGCATTTTATTCGTCTCCACTCATGAAGGCAGCCGCTACTGCTCCCAAGAAGAGCCGTTCTAGCCTCTCGCTAGTCACGCTCACAGACAAAGAAGAATCCGGATCGCGTATCACGACTCGATGTGTGGCAGACCACCACCACCCAAAAAGCACATATCCGGTGTGTTCTGGGCCCCATGTGCTCTGGATAGTGCGAGGGCAGGCAGAAGATGGCCTATACCACCACCCCACCCACGGCGGCCATGCAGGGAGTCTTTTACATAGGCTCTTCGTCTGACAACAAACGTCCCTCTCTCGGCATTTGCACGCTTTTGGCATTGTCTAAGTCGGCAACTGCTGCTGTTTGATTTGCCAATATGAGTGACGTACACGGCAATCGCAGGGAGAAGATTGTATTGTTGAGATTTCAGTCCCTGCTTTTATCCGTTGTTTTCACCATCTGTCTAGGCAAATCGGCAAGCCGATGGAGGGAAAACTGGCAGTGCCACGGGAATGGGATACGGAGCTGTCTACTTTGTATTTTAGCTCTTGTTTGTTTCTTCGTCCGAGCGGTCTTTTCCCTTTTTTTTCTGCTCACAGGAGTAGTTGGATTCGGACATCACGGCTCGTTACCAGAAAGCACAGAAACACTGTCTCAGCTGGACCCAGTTGCGAGGGAACACAAGAGCATGAGAAGTGCAATACTTTGGATCTTATTATGGATTTTGATCCTATGTCCATGTCCCGGCAAGGCAGAAACAGCACGCCCTTTTCTTGCTTGATTTTGCTCTTGTTTCCAGGTGTTTTGCCTTCTTTTCTCATCCCTTGTCAGTATTATTCCAAACGTGGCCGAATCCCGTCTTGTTTGTTGTTTCGTTTCTGGGTTTTGGTCTGTGTCCCGATTGCTCAAGATGTAACCTAATGCGGAAAGGTTTGTGATTGTTTGCTGTTCCGCCAGCCATGGCAGAAAAAGCTCAACCCTTTGCATTTTTATTTCCATCTTTTTACCCTCCAAGTCATGTTTAGATGCAGTCAACAAAGGCACGCCTGCAACCTTGCTTTTTCCTCTCGAGTGACTGGTCGGCCTAATATCAGCATATCGGTGGTGACGTTAAGTTGGGCACAAACGTGATGGCAAAAGGAATGCGCCGTCGTTTGTGCATATCGTTGTTCATGCCCAAGAGTAAAAGTATCGTGCTATCATACCAAACTTGCTACTGTGGATTCGAAGATGAGATCCTCCCTTGATACAGGTTAGACAATGCGCTGAGCTTTTTTCTCTTACTAACCAGACTTTAGGGCGTACATGGATGAATGAGTGGTCGCCGCTTTATTCTTTTTCCAATGTGTTGTGTTGGCCTTTGTCTTCTCGGGGAGACAACAATGCAACATTCTGGTAGATGACCATTGCTCATCCCTTTTAGTCTTCCCATTTATATTCCTTTTTCGTGCTGCTTTGGTCAACACTAAGGTGGTCAAAAGCAAATCCCCGGCGGAAATCCCTGATTACTACTACTCGCCTCGTCTGGATCCCTTGGGCCCAGACACTTAGCGTAAAGCAGGGAGTGCAAACAATGACAGCCTTGCCCTTCCGGGTATGAGGTAGCTGTTCAGCTGGTCTTGTTCTTCGCTTGTATCAGGTATGTTTTCTCTTTGCGCCGCTGCCTGGTGAGTTTGCCAAGGACAAGAAAAAAAAAAGAAAAAAAAAGGGGGGGGGGGGGCCAACTGAGAGCCTGGCCAAGAGTCGTTGTAGCTTCTAGCGCAATCGCTTTTGCGGTCCGGCCCTATCACTAGCAACAAGATGCTGTGGCACTAACTTGATTGCGAAACACACAAGATAAAAGGAGATGACAAAGACAACAAGCCATTTGGTGCGACAGCGGGAGCGGCAGCAGATTGGGTTGCACAACCAACGCTAACGTACTTGGGTGCAAACCTGGGGCCCTTGTTTGTTCCCATTCCTAGACTAAGCTTAGCCAACGAAGCAGAAAGCGAGCAAAGCTTTGTGGTCCCTCTGACTGTCAAAGCCGAGATGTACAGGCTACAAATCCTTTTGGGATAAAGAAAGAAAATTACATCGATTGGTAAAACGAGGGGCAGGCCAGGCCAGAAAGAGAGCTGCACATGGGCTTGAACGGCATACGGTAGCAATCAAGTGCATTACTCATCTCGGCCCTTTTGCCTTTTGACTCTCAGCGCCAAAATCCGCCGTGGTTTGAAAAAAGCAATAACTACCACCCGAATTCGCAGCCTATCAAGGCCGAGACACAGGCCGCATACTGAATATTTCCTGTTTTTTTTTTTTCCTTGGCACAGTACAGACATAGCCTGCTTCCCATACCCCTCCCCCACTAGAAAGCTGGCCCTGTCAGGGCGCTCTTGGGCCGAGACCGCGAGGCACGCCGGGGATTGTAACATTGCTGGATTCAACCCCATCCCTGGTCCAGAAGCAGAAGTAAGGCCAACGGCGTCTAGGGAAGCAGTCCACAAGACAGGCCCAAGCAGCTACCCGGTTGGATCAACTAGTCCAGCAAAAGAACGGGGGTGTAAGCGTCAGCCGTCAGCGCCAACTATCGCTTGGCTGGCAGATGATGAGTTCCGGGCATACACTTTGGGCCAAGGGATGAGCGATTCAAGCAAGGGAAACGAGGGTGCTTCTTCAGGGCGCCACTGTTGTGCAGGCCGGCAAGTGTAAGTGCAACAAGCCAACGGCCTTGCTATATTGATTCGCTTTTGCTTTTTTTTTTTCTATGCCCATGTAGTCTGTGTTTTTTTTGTTAGACATGAGCCTAATGGGATATTTCTGATGTATCATTTTTTGCTGACCCGTTCTCACTATTATCAGGTAGGGCTTATGTGAATGTGCAAACAGGCTTTGCTTGATTGTGTTTCTCTTCTTTGTCGTGAGCGAGTGCAGAGATAAGACGAAACGAACAAGAACAAGCAGGCCGCACCCCTGTTGGACGGCGGATGGAGAAGAGGGGGGCTGTAACTTAAGTGGGATATATTTCTTTTTCCTTCTTTTCCACCGCCACCCGCTTTTTGTTAAACGAGGATTTCGTCCATCAACCAACCTGTTGTCATTTTTTTGTATGACACACCTCTTTTCATATGGGCACAGGTAAAAGAGGGGCCTCTTGGGTTCGATGAAAGGATGGTGTCATATTTACAGCGTAGTAGAGAGTGTGACATAGGCGAGGAGGAAGGTAAGAAGGAAGGCAGAGCGAGGAAAGTAAGAAGGAAGCTAGAGAGAGAGAAAGACGAGGCAAAAAGGAAGAAGAGAGAAAATAACGGGAAAAAGACGCTGTGAATGACGGGCATGAGACGCGGTAACTTGCGGAGTACGTCGCAGTAGAGGAAGCAGGTTACCAGACGTCCTTTAGGCTCCGATTAGTTGGTTGATAAGCTGGATGTCATGCGGCAGTTGCCAGCGAAATAATTGGCAAGCACAGTGTGGATGTGTAGATGAAGTTGACGCTTGCAGTAATGGAGCCAGTTAAAATCAGCAATTACTCATAATAGGATGTGAAGGTGCGCTTGAGTTGGGACGACATTAAATGGAGAGGCAGGCAGTAAAGCACATGAGTTGATATTCCCACCTCTGGATCTCAATTTGGCCAACGAGAAAAAGAAGAGAAACTATTGCGTCCCAAACTGGTGGAAAGGAGCCACACCTACAAAAGAGGGGAGTCTGTAATCTCTTCCTCTATCGAGGGATTCTAGTGCAAGTGGGTTTTCCCGCTTGTATGGGACAAGGGAATAGGATGGACCAACGTCAACACAGCGTCGAGTTGCAAGGATGGTTCTAGTAGTCTTGGCTCTGGTAAAGATGCTACGGTTTTCGGGATCGTCAAAAGGTTAGAACGGAAAACGAGCAAATCATGGAGCGAGTGTGCATGCGCTATCGCGTAGGCAAGTCCATGCGAAGTACGTCGTCTGACAAAACCAATACTTGAAGAGAGAAAAGTAGAAGCGTGGGGGAGACACAAAATAAAAACATGCTGTAGCCATGGTGGTTTTGCTTTAGCACTAAGCCAAGGCAGGATGCGCAAAACAAGAGCCCAGAACGACAGAGTGTTGCCAACAAGACGTTGTATTGCGTTTTAGTGAGGCATCAGAGATCGGGTCGAAAACAAAAAAAACAGCAAGTTCAGCTAGATACGGTAATCCATCGACATCATTACACAGCCAACCGTCACGATCCAGGTCAGAAGGTTTCCTACGACATCATGCAGCGAGTTCCGTGGCATCACGATAACAAATCGTGCAGTAGTCTTCTGACCCTCGTCCTCCAAATATGTGCAAAGCAGGCCTCTACAAGCCGCTCGTCTACTCCAAGTCACTCCTCTCCCCCTCAAGACAGCGCTCCTGGAACTCTGCAATTCCAAGACATCACGATGCCCAACGTAGCTATTAGCATCGCGTGCTAAACAATCTAGGCCCAGTGCTCGTCTGGCCACCTACGCGCCGGTCTCTGGCTGAATTGTATCCCTTGATAAAAGTTGCCTCTTGTTTGCTGGGCCATGTTCTTTGTTCTCCGCCGCCGGGAAGAAAGCAAGCAAAAAACAAGGTTGGCAGACTAGTCTAGGGTTATTAGGGTCAGCGTGTGACGTCAACTTTTGCTGGTCCGACATGGCGTTTTTCAATGAAGTTTGTTTACTGCCCGTCTCCTCCTTGAGACGTTGCTAATGCTGGTCCCCAATAAGACTTCGCCTCGTTTGAGGCCTGCAGAAGGGACACATACAGGGCACAGTAGAGGAAAAGAACTTTTGTGTTCCTTTATTTCTTTTTTTTTGGGGGGGGGGGGGGTTCCTGCGGGCCCAACATGAACATGAAGCAGGGAGACGTTGGGACAAAGTACGGGAATACAGAAAACGACAGTCATGCGTTTAAGCACAAAATGGTTTTTTATCGGCCATAGATATTGATTTATTGTGTTGTATATTGCTCGTATGCGTTTTTGTTGTAGTGGGAAAAAGCAAACTCTTTACAACTAGGGCGTCTAATGATTATTAATATGCACAAGCGAGGCCAATGGAAATAAGTGAGTCCGTATGTGACATGAAGCCACGTATTGTAGCCAGGCAACAAGGGACGTGGTCGTCCGTCACAAAAAGAAACAACGGGCAACACGTATTTCTTTGTTTTTGCTCGTTTATGGAGAGGCGGAGATTCAGCAGTGCCTCAATACGTACTTGAGGGTACTTCACTACCCTTTTGAGGATGATACGAGAGAGCTGAATCATGGCTGAGGTGGGCGGTTATTTTCTCGTGATTTTGACTCTAAATTTTGAATACAAAGCTCTGGGTAACCTAAAGGCCGAGAAGAAGCGTAGGTAGCACTAACAAGCGCGTAACACAAACAAAAAAAATCTTCATCACCTCGACTAACACAAACCACGCTAAACTCAACCCAGGAACTACACTAGCCACTCTAACGTGGTACCAAGACAGACAATCAATTAGCTAATCCAAAGCAAAGTCCTTATCCGCCTCCATTGTTTATTCCTTTATTGTTAAGGCAAACAGAGAGGACTGCAGTCGAAAGTTGAGCCTCGGTTTTTGGGATAGAAGCAGAGGGTAGCGCGGTACTTTGGAGTAGAAGGAAGGGGGGAGGGAGTCAGCAAGGCAAAGGGCGCAAAAAGAAGAAATTATGCGCTGTGTATGGAGGCGAGATGGGGTGCCGCCAAGACAGGGTATGATGATAGAAGACTCGCTTTTAACGCAGCGGCATAGGATGCGAGCCGGAGACCACGGTAGACACACTCCTTTGAGCCCAGCTCCATTGTGTTGTATCCAGTATATATCAAACATGTAGAAAATCGTCTTTTGCTCGGTTTGATAGAACCGCTATCGCGATCTAGGCTCAAGCCTCGGACCTAAGCTCCATCTGTTTCCTCCTTGTTTTTTAGGCCATAAGCCTCACTCTATCCTATTGGTCATAATTTCAGCCATTGGTCACCAATACAATGAGTACAATGTATTTGCACGAGGGCGAAAACGAGTACTTTGTAGCGATAAGTTTGTACAGGTACAAAAATACCTATTGGCTAATATCAACAGGGCTAAATGATGTCACAATTAGACTGCCTTCTAGGTAGCTTCTAGCTTCCGGCTTAGAAAACCACCAGAAAGAAGGAAGGCGCGTCAGAAAAAAGCGAGGAAGGCAAAACAAAAAAAACCAAGAAGGAACCCACACACCCTGGAGCACGGTAGCCAATGACGGGGCTGTGTGTGCCGACTCGTAGTTTCCCTCTTTTATCATTTTCTCGTGTTTCTTTCTGGTAGCGTCCACCATGAGCTGTTTCTCTGCCGTTGCCGATTAGAAATGGGAAGGAGAGAATCAAAAGAACCCGCCCCTTGACCGCCTGCCCGCCTGCCCGCCGCCGGCAACCATTCAAGATGGGCAAGTGCAAGAGGAAAGAAAGAAGTCCAGGGTAAAAGAAGAAAAAAGACACACAAAGCAACTGCAAACATAGTTCATGTTGTTCCCCCACTTTTGCTGTTCGCCCGGCCAGTTGGAGGCTAGCAACTGGGAGGGGTGTGCGTGTAATAGCCTCAAAGTATATGGTAGTGTCCTGTGTGTACTCCGTGCACGGACCGACTGTGTGGGCTGCCAATGCCAAATTTGATTTGGCAGCTTAACAACATACACGATAATTAGGGATGGGGGAAGCAACGATTTTTGATTGAAGCAATTGTTTCATAGTAACGCTGTTTTTTTTTTTTTTCTTCTCTTTCATTACGCAGTCGCATGCGTCGAGGATGGCACATGCAAGCGCGTTTGCTTCTCTCCAATCACAGTATTAAACATACAAACTTGGGATAACAAAACAAGGGTCCTGCCTCGGATTTGTCACCATGTGGGTTTTGCTCAGTCATTGTAATGTATACCCCCCAACTGCTATCTCTTCTATCCGTTCCCCCTTCATCTGTCCAAGTCTCGTAATCTGTCCAAGGTCCAAGTCTCGTAACCTGTCCGAGGTCCAAGATTCGTCTCCCTCTTCACCTGTCCATCAAGACCCAGCTTTCATCATCTTCTATTCTCTCTCAATACTGTCCCTCACGCGACAAACAGCCCGCCTGCAATATAGAAAACCATGGTTGAAATAAGAGCTGCCATGGAGGGCCGCTAAACGTTGAGCCAGAAAGCTGTCAAAACTAGCTTGGAAGCAAAGGAAGCCCTTAGCTCGGAATACTAGACCCAAAGCTGCAAAAATTGGCCGCGGTCTTTTTGTGTAGCACTTGAGCCTTCAACAACAAGAAACAGGAAACTCAGTAAAACCCCACGCTTGAGGTTCTCTTCTCCGCTACCATCTCCCTCCCTCTCTCTCTCTTTCTCTACAAACGCCCCCCTCTTCTACGTCCCTCATTCGCCATCTCTTCAACCTCTGCAATCCACAGGTTGTCGTCGGCATCCTAATTCGTCGACTTCTGGATTCGCTTCTGCCTACTCGGACATATCAAGTAATCAAGAATTCACATCCCCACTTTTCGTCTTGCGGTATTTATTCACCTATTTATTGACTCATGTTGGCCGGGATCGCAAGGAGAAATTTTTCTTGTATAATTATGAGCATCGCATATGGACCTACAAACCCTAAACCAGGACAAATTCTCGCTCCTTCCAATTGTGTCTGGTGCCCCGTTTAAGCGTGTGCTTTGTAGACAATTTGCGGGACCAACTCACTACACGCCACGGTTAGGGTTTCAAACCTATTGCTGACCAGATTTCCCTGCACAAGATGTGGGAGTTTGGTGCGTTGGAGACACGGAAACAGCGAACTGAGGCCAAATCAAAAGAGCGGTACAGCGTACTCTCGATTCGAGCGCCACTACTTCAGGCCAGTCGCGAAAGCGGTATATGGTCCCAGTCCGTGACCACGCCTGGATATGGCAACTGATTTACATTTACAAAAGTACACCTCAGAGAAAACAGACGCAAGCGACACCCGAGGTCTAAGCTCTTTAAACTTTAGCAAGCACTCAGGCCTTGCTCTCAAACAACCCCTCGCTTTCATCAGCTGCCAAGCTAGAACACGCAGTAGAAGCAGCCACGGGGCAACAGAAAAGAATAAATCGGGATGTACTATGCGAATGCCACACTGCCGGTGGTCTTTTCTCTTTATCTGGCATCGGAAATAACTGCTGGCTGAAAAAAAAAAAATACAGGAAAGGCGATCATCACTTGATTCAGCATGATCTTCAGCCCGTCTAGCAAGGTGTTCAAAGCTGTGCAGCAACCCAGTCGTATATCCCGGTATTTGGCGGGTGTTTTCTTTTTCAGTCATGTCCTCCCCTGGGCGCCTGCTGTGCAGTGCCGGGGCCGTACTGCTTTTCTCGCGCCCGTCGTTGGGCGGCAAATTTTATTTTCTATTTTATTATTTTTTGCGCTCGTCCGAATCAAGCAAACGACGCTCCTTTTTGTCTTTGCCATCCAACATGAGCTGGTAGTATGGTCAAACTGTCGACAAGCACGTCGTAGCCTGTGAAATTTCTCCTTTCCCTCATGGCATATACAATGCGTACTTTGTTCTTGTCACAAGCCAACACAATCGTGACACCAGCTTGGTAAGGCGATCTGCTTCTGCACGCTAACAAGCCCTCTAGCGCCTCCACACACACACAGCTTTACCTACTTGGTTCCTGCGCTCTCTGCTGTTTCTCTTACGGCCCTGCTAATGCGATTCTTGACTAGTACGATGGCGGTTTTAGTCTTGGTTGCACGAAACCAAGCCAAATCGCGAAACGGTTTACCAAAAGAAACCAGCCACAAAAGACTCAGTGGCTGTTTTAGTTTCATCTGAGTTCTATACAGGCACAGCGCAAAGCTGGTTAACGTCTGCAGCTATAGTTCGTCTCGGCAGATTGATGCAGGCTGGGAGGACAGCAACGGAAATTTCAGAGGCAAGAACTCTAGTAAACCCTTGTTTACCATTTAACCCAGCCTTCTTCTTTGGGTGGCATGGCGCTCTGCTCTGATTGCAATTCACCCAGAAATGGTGATACTTGCAACGAGCATCTTCGCTCCTGCCACTTCTAAATTACTGCCTTCCTTTGCTCTGTTCATCATAACCTCGGGTAAGCAACTGCCTTTTTTGTTTTATCTCATCCCATCACGTTACAAAGGAAAGTACAGAACCTGCTATTTGTCAGTTAACCGCTTTGTAATGATGTATCATATTTAATGAATACCCCATCGTCTAGCCCATTGAACCAACGTAGCAAAAAGTGACTGCAAATCCACAAGCCGGAAGAGGAGACCATCGCCGTCTTGATCGACACAGCATGGTCTTTTTCTCACGTCACTCAGCCCTTTCTGTTCTCAGTAGGCTTTCATTTTTCGTATCAGCAGGCCTCCCTTTCACTCCACAGCTCACTCCTAAAGGCCAACATCCTTTTTCGTCCATGTACAGGCGGCTTGAACCCCCCAATTTTTTTTGGTTTGATTTACTTCCTTTTTTTTTTTTTGTTACCAAGAACCTGGTTGGCTTGCTTACTGACTGCTTGGCTAAGCCCAAAGTAGTTTGGCTTTGGGGTTGTTTCTTCTTGGCTCCGAGAAGGACTGTAAGCGAGTAAATAAAGCTCAGGTCATTGTAGGTCTTTCTTAATTTACCTGACCCAAATAGCACCTTGTAAATATTGCTTGTCTACCTCACTGACAGTCTGGAAAACTACCAAAAAACCCTATTCCGCACATTTAGCCCAGCCTCCATAAACAACTCAGCACGCCTGTGACGTCCTTTTTCACATAATGCCAAAAAGCACATTTTCCTCTCCCCCAGTCTACAGCCTCTTACTGGTGAATATACGGCCTCCAGTCCGTCCTTTCGTCACACTCCTTGCCTCTAGCATGCCTTTTTTTCTCTTGTTTTCAGCCCGTCTTGTCTTGCACATGCAATGTCACTCTTGGCTGCGGAGATGCTTGTTTTTTGCATGACCCCCGCTCGTGCTTGTCTGCTCGTTTTTTTTTTCACCCCCTTCTGACAAAAACTCACCCTTTTCACCTTTGCCTATTTGTTTATAGCATGTTTGTGCCCTGACTAGTCGTCAAAAGCCACTAAAAGCCGAACTGGCCTCCTTTAGCCTCAATCACAAAACAAGTTATATATACATATTATATCAGCACCAAAATAAGCATCGCCGTCCACACTAGTCCCCTGGCACCCTCTCAGCTCAAAAGACGCGACGCTATAATAGCGCCTATAGCACAGGTTTGAAGCCATCTGTAGTGTTGTCCTCTCCTTTTCTCGTCTTGTTCGGCTTCACCCTCGGAGTAACAAGCCAGCATACAAGCCAGAACAGACAATGGTTGCACAACGCTACGGGCATTTTGTTGCGCTGACTTTGGGCTTATTGCGTGCATGGTCACCTTTGCATCTTTGGTATCAGTGGGCGTTGGGCTGTTGATGCCTTGTTTCCAAATCCTAATTGTTCATGAGAGTAATGGATAAAGAAAATCTTAATTGGTGGCCATTTTTATCTATTCAAGGTTAGTGTCTCTGAAGCAACAACTATATCTGCCATTCTGTAAGCTTTGTAGCACAGTGTTTAAGATTTTCCTCGGGGTTCGTGTTCAGCAAAGACGTAATCAGGACGACACTTGTTCCGTTCTGGTTTGCCAGGCAGTGTTTTTCTACCAATGATGATAAACTCTTCTACACAGCCTGGCTCTGTCTCCGTTTGGTGCCGGGCCTGTTTGCAACTCTGCCGAAGGTGCAACAAAAAAGAGTCAGACACGCAGGTTGAAAAGGAAAAAAAAAAAAAAATTAACAAAAGCCGGGCAGGGCAGGACGACATGAAATGTATCCAGAACCAACAGCAACCCTATTCATCCGATTACTCGTCCCTCGACAGGTAATTGCCACAAAATGCCGCCGAGTTGTGCTGCTTCGGGCAGTTGCCCATTTCCGCATATATGGCTCAGCGCCGTTTGCTGTTTCTAGCCGAGCAACTGCCCGTCTGTCTTGTCTTTCCTTGCCCAATGTCTTTACCTATCCATGCCTTCATATCTATCCGACGAATGAATGACTCTAATTTTTTTTTAACATGCGCCCTTTTCTATATGCATCTTGATACTAATCGCACGCCCCTTTTCCTTTCTCGCTCCAAGTATTTTGCTTTCGTACTTGCCTTACTTGCCTGGTCCATGTTTGAATGACCCACGTACTTTGCATTTTTGTTGGCTCTTTCCACTTTTGCCCCGTTGCGGCTTCCTATTTGGCATGTTTTAGTATTTTTGTTACCCAAGTTATTTTCCAAACGGCCAACCTTTGAGTAAGCCGGTGAGATGAGAAACGATAAACCTGGAAAATCAGACTCAACTACGTGCAAGGAAGTCAAGGCAAAAGCGAGAGAGAGAAGGGTAAGTCTGATGGAGTGTTTCCTCTTCTTCTTGTTGAGATACAAGAATCAATAAGTCATCAATATTAAGTAGCGTGATTTTATCTCCAACATAATCAGTCCTTTCCAGATGCAGAGCAGGAGCAGAAAACCGCAAACGCACATAAGCAAAGACAGGAATGCTCGCAAGAGGAAGAGGAAGAGGAAAAGGAAAAAGGAAAAGAAAAAAAAAATGTACACAACACACATTCCCGAGTACAGGAAAAAAGTACTCGAAACGGGCTGACGTCGCTCTGTCAGGCTGCTAGAGGGTACGTCGTCAAAAGTTATTTTGAAATCTACAGAACCAATATGATGATGCCACTGACCATGTCAAGCGTAGCCGAGAATACAAAGTCCAAGGGCAAAAACATACCAAGCCGAGGTCGCCTGCAGTCGATTGCAGCAATGACACAACCAGACCAGCTGAAAAGTAGCAAACACCATACGCAACCGTTGGTAATATAGCCGGCCTGTTTGCACTAAGCGTAGCAGTCTTGATATGTAAGGTGAAGGAGGTGAGGTTCGAAAGGAAGTGGCCAAATGCAGGTGCGGGCTTTGCCCCATGGGACCATGGCAAGAACGAAGCCACATAGAACGCCGAACCAGGTGGAGCCGGTAGCGCAAAAAGGCAATTACGCCGACTCTGTCCGGCCCATTGATCATTTTCTTTTTTTGGCAATTGCCACCAGATTTTCCATGCTTGTAACTGGGCAAAGCCTTTTGTAATAAAGTTGATATGAGCATGTCTGCCCTGAAACAGTCCAACATGACCTTGTTTAGCAGCAAACCCAGCAGCTTGGGTCCCCCATCTTATTTTGCACTCACCTATTCACTCAGCACCCATGGTTGCACAATAGGCTCTACGCAAGGCCGATGCCCGTTTACGGTTTTCCGCTAACGCTCTCGTGTACATCATCCATTCAGATGCAGTGCTTTGTTCGTCAGAGCAGGCATACTTTAATCAGCGGAAGCTAAGGGAAATACGGCACTAATAGGCCCCCTCAATCTCTCTGTTGCCTACTACGATGCTGCTAGTACTTTGCCACCAGTTCCAAAGAAGAAAGGTGCAGCTTTACTGGGCTGGCCTTGACACATGGCATGTGCGGTGATGATCCACGGTTAGCTTGCTGCTTAGTTGGCGTGCTAGTCTTGGTTCATTTTTATCCCGGATGTTAAGCTTTACATTAGCTTCCGCAGTGTCTAATTACTTTGTCAAGTAGCTAACCCGTCTAAAGAAAGTCTGTTCGCATCTCCAGGATACTCAATATTGCTTATTGCCAACTAGCTAAATCGGCTAAACTTGTTGCTCTCGACACAAAGCTCAACTAATTTAGCCTTGGGGAAATAACACACAGACGATACCCTCTACACTGTACTTTGTAGTGCCACAAACATGTCGCTTGAAACGATGACAGCTTTTGTGGCTCCCGTTTATAGTAGGGTTAGGGTTGAGCCAGCTTGGATCCCTGGTTATAACACAGCCATCTTAAGTTGTTTTCCCCGGCCTGGTTTAAAACCAAGCCAAGAGCAAAAGAGAGGCAGAAAGCCATCCTGACCGAGGCTTTTTGTTCTTACCTTTTGCCTTGTCTAGATTTCCGTGATATTCCTTTCCCGACAGGACCAGTCTTTTTTATGCTCCTGTCCGACAAAGAAATCTCTCCTCTTCCCCTTCCCACTTGACGAAGGGCCCTTGGCCCCAGGTGTTTTGTCCACTTTTCGTAACGAGGGTTTGGTGTTGCTGGCTGCAGCCATCCTTATTTTCGGTCTTGTCTTCCGTAAAGAGACAACATTGAAACCCCTTCGCTGCCATGGCCCCCCCCCCCCCCCCTTCTGTGGGCTTAGCCCTGTCTGATAATTTCGATACTATTACAAACTTGCAACTGCGTCTTGCTCTTTTCGAGGCCATGGTGTTTTGGGCTTTAGCGCCATCTTTTGTGAATCCAGCTTGTTCCGCTGTACGACGTCATTCTGTATCTGGAGTTTGCAGTTGCCAACAGACGGCCACTGTCTGCAAGTAAGGTTTAATCTATATCAACAGCTTCAACCTTTGCTTGACAGCGACACCGGCCGTCACATTCGCTTTTTCTAGCTGCCAATCTCCCTCCCGTGGTCAAGGTGCTGGCGACACGTTGCTTTTGCATTTCCTTGTCCCCGGTAGCGTCGTGTTTGCCTGTTGATCCCAGCTGGTTGAAGGTGGTTTGTATCTACCAGCAAACACTGACAGCGTCCATGCTTCAAAGAGTCCTGTCCTTCTTTTTTTTTCTTGCTACAACCTGTACACGCAACCAGTCTCTGGTTGTTGCTGGAGAGAAGCCACACACCCGTCTCTATTCTTGCTCTGCTGTTGATTGTCTCCGCCTCTTTGTTTTTGCAGCCCTGTGATATTATCGGCTTTGATGGCACACAGGCAATAGAGAAATGCTATTCACTTCGGGACTCTCCGATAATAAAACGGTTGCTCTGCGACTGTTGTATCTGGGTAGGCAGCTCCGCCACAGCGTTGCGCATTCATCAACACCAAGTATAATTCGTAGTAATCCGCCGGGTTATCTTCGTGCAATGCCACATTGCCTCTAAACTCACTTCACCATCAAAAGACCAAAAAAGTGCCAAGGACTATCAATAATGAACCTATCAATTAAACATGCGCAGGGAATATGAAAGGTCAAAGCCCTTTAGCCCACCATTTTGGTCCACCCTCCATTTTGATCGGCGCCTTTCACATGTCAAACCTTTTTCTTTTTCATTTCATTCTCTTCTTTTCTTCCCTTTGTGCTTATTAGAGGGATTTTGCTATTCTTCCGCCTTCTTTCTTCTGTCTTGTCATTTTTGTCTTCTTCGCTTAATAAAATCAACTGGAAAGAAAGCTTGTTACCCTGCTGCCAATTATATGCGTTGGCCATAATTGGCTTCTAATCCGTGACAAGGAAAACCCAGAAATGGCCGGATTCTCAATGTCGCCATCAATGCGAAGAAAGGGGAACATCCAATTCAAGGAAATACCGGACGAGTGGATGTAGCCAGGAGGGGAGAGAAAAAAAAAGCCAAGATCGACCGCTATCTGGCTGCATGATTCAGATGTGCATCTCGTAATATCGACCTCATACACATCTTCCTTCTGCTATGCATACAGAGAATAGTGGTTCTTGTAATGCATGACGCCCTGGAACTATAAGACTCCAGTCTTGTCAATAAGCAAACCCAAACCTTGAGTTTACCAACGGCCAACGGCCACTGTCCAAGCAGAAACCACACCCCTCCTGGGTGTAGGCAAATATTGACAAGCCATTCTTATTCGAAGCGAGAGAATAGTGCCAATCCGGGATTAGACCTCAAACCCAGTCCTTTTTTTTTTTTTTTTTTTTTCTTTTTTCTTCACTCAGTCTTCGTGTTGCTTGCCCTGTCGTGTGGTCTGTGTACACTTCTGTATTGGTTGATGTCCCTTCTTCTTCCCTGTGACTTCACACAGCGTTTCGCCTTTGCTAATGCTGAATGGGGGGTTTTTATCCTAATATAGTCACCACAAAAGATTTTCCCTTTTTTTGAACAGTGTTGGTGACAATGTCCGAGCGCTGAGTGAATTGCTCTTTTCCACAACACGAGACGACATAAAAGGAAAGAAAAAACGGTAAATAAAGATAGGCCTGCACTCTGAAGAAGAATGCTTGTAGCATAGCAATAAAATAGGAAATAATTGTCAAAGAGACAAAACTCTGCGCACAGCACATACACACGAGACCAAACCCAGGAGGCCCCAACGTATGGCCCGGTGAGTGAATGCCGTCGTCCTCTTCAAGCCCTGGCGCCCGTCCCAGTTGAATATAGGAGGCGTCAATGTGTCAAGGGAGCAATAGAGCAAAACAACAAGACAAGGGCAAACCATACTTTGCCTAGGAGGGTACAGAGACAGGAGGCAACAGCCAGCCGTAGCAATGCGGCAGGTGAATCGGGCCTCCATCTTACTGTGGCTTCTGCTGTTGCTGCTAACGCTGCTTTTTGCTCCCACATATCCGGCATAAGCATTGAGCACACCCACCCCAGCAAAGAGCCAAGGACGAAGAGAATGGCATGACAGCAAGCTTGGGCTACCAATTTGACGTGCTCCCTGGCCAGTCATCTCTCTTCTTATTTGTCGATTCCCAGTCATTTCTCGCCATCTTTTCGGCTCCCAGGGTTTTTGCCTGTTGGAGAATATCTTATTTGTCGCCCTCGTCGTCGATAATTGGGTTGGGGTTTAGCTCCGCGCTGCGTTTTGGGGTTTCAAGGTGAGTGGCGGCTCTCTTTTGTGTCATGCTGTCGTCGTTTGCCTGTTGTATTCGTGGTTGCGACCCAAAGTACCCTTCATTGTTTGGCTAAACATTTTCATTCTCCTTGCGTCTTTCTTAACATTTTGTTGACAGACAAGTGGCAGTTGGCACATAGAGGCGCACACCCTTTACTTTCTTTGACGTGGTTGGCCTTGGCTGTCAGTTACTCTGTATTAGCGCAGTTCTGTCGTCGCATTGCATTGAGTTAGTGTTGTAGCGTGTAGTGCATGGAGATCACCCGCACACTAACCTATAACGAGGACTAGAGCAAAGACTAAGCAGACCTAAAATTTGATGAATTGCATCTCGACTTGGGAAAAAGGACGAATGAAAAATAATAAGAGTAAGCACGCGTTGGAAAGAGACAACTTGCGGCCGGGGATACAATACTTCTCATCATGCATTAAGCAGTCTTTTCAAGCCGTGATAACTGCAACGTAGCCCATAAACCATTAGCAGACTGATTGGGATAAGAGCCACACGCAGCAAGTTACAAAAGCACCATAATGCAACACACACGCAGAGTCCTTTGGCACCAACACCCCAGGCCGTTTCTTTCTTTCCTCCGAGATCGACCTTTATCGAGAAGATAAAAGAAAAAAAGTACCTGTGCCTTTGGTTTGCTGCATATGGCGCCTTAGCTGGGTGTCTCCGGCCATCGGCATAAGTGTATCTGCGATTTTGTCTGACAAAAAGCCAGAAATATTATGGTTTTTGGTCAACGGCGGATCACAGGCTTGCTAGTTAGTACATTAGTAGGAGTAGATGAGTAGATATAGCGGAGCCTCCGAGACATTGGCACTGCCGGCATTGCGCTCAACTTGCAGCAATCCATGTGAAAGCTTGTCCATTTTCTTTCTTGACGAGTTAGTAAGAGAAACATGAAGGAGAAGCAAGGGCTTTAGTTTGCGCTAGTGACAAATTAGGAACACCTTTTCAACGGTGTACAGCTAGACTGAACTTGGGGCTAGACTTATTGGGTTGGTGAGTGGAGGGAAGGGAAGGCCTCTGCTGCCTCAAAACCTGACACAGCCCACAGCCCACAGCCCCTATTCCCCCACAAGAAGCCTGCAATGCGAGCAAAAATGAGCGTGCGACTTGTCAAGTTCAACTTGCATATGCCTATCCCACGCACGCACGGCACCGGCAAATTCCCGTGCCCTCGGGGCTCTGGGAGTTGTAAACAGCATTGAACCGACAATCAGGAAGACGCGCCATTGCAAGCTCGCTTGTTTGATGTTCTTGGGGGTTCACTGTTGATATCGGGCTAATTGATCCTAAAAGAAGTAACACCGACGGCGGATATTTCGTTTTCCGTTGCATCTGGTTTGGCCTGGTCTGGTTTGGTATTGCCCGCAAGTTGATCGGCGTGTTGGCTATCCCAACAGAGTCCCTTGCAATTCTGTTCGTCTTGGATAATGGCGGTTGAACCCCCTCTTTTTGTAATGGATGAGCTGAATGGCTGTCATGTCAAACTGAGAAAAGTTAGCAGCGGTACCTTGAA
This sequence comes from Thielaviopsis cerberus, assembly GCA_016859225.1. Taxonomy (NCBI): domain Eukaryota; kingdom Fungi; phylum Ascomycota; class Sordariomycetes; order Microascales; family Ceratocystidaceae; genus Thielaviopsis; species Thielaviopsis cerberus. The sequence continues at coordinate 4,256 of JACYXV010000062.1, read as the reverse complement.
AACGATAATTTGAAGGAAGAGGAGAAGTAAAAGATACATGACAAGACAAACCCGGACTGACATTTCCCACACCCCCGATTTCTTTTTTTTCCCACAAACACACATGATATAATAAAACCACAGCGTTTCCGAACCTTAACAGCCGATGGTATTTGATGCAGAAATTGGATGGGCAAATGAGGCCATCAGATCGTCAAATTAGAGGATGAAAAGCTGGCAAGGTCGGGCCCGTCACAAAGAAAATAGCTGGGCCAAGGCTGTACGCTATTTTATTTGTGGTTTTTACTTCACGTCACTGCCAAAAAGGCAAATGAGGAGAAGCTTCCAGTGGAGCCTGTCATTTCTGTGACCGCCTCCAATTTATCAGCCTTGTCGGTATTCATTGTAGTAGATGAGCTGAGGAAGGCGTGAAATAGAAGACGAAAAGGCCTTTTTGGAAACGATCCACGCAAATTTGCTTATTAATAGTGCAAGGCTATGGTGCTATCAGTGGCGATGTTGAGAATTCAATCATCTGACAGCAAACGATGCGGTATGTAGGTATCCAGCCTCATATTATACTGTTATTGGGCCCCTCGTTTTGATTAACAAGAATAATACAGGAACGATCATCAATCGCCGCTTTATACCACCCGCCATCACACAACTGTGAGGTCGTCACAAATTGTGCTGGCCGCGTCTTCCCTATTCCTAGGACAAAAGGGCCATCACAATGTCGCAGCGAGACCGTTATCAGCAATGTCACAGCGAGACCGTCAACATCAATGTCGCAGCAACGAACAAACACCCCACGAAAAGTCATAGCTTGACACTGCAGGACATGGACACTACTGCAAAACCATGATGCGCTTTTGACACTCTGCACTTGCGGCTGCCGCCTGAGCTTGTGCGCCAATGCAGACGCGAGCGAAGACGGAAGCAACCAAAAGGAACGATCCAACCAAGCAGTTCAAGACCGAGCTTCTGTTGTAATGGCCGAGCTATGAACGTCGTTTTTGTTTTTTATCTTTTTTTTTTTTGCCGTCACTTTTATTGGCTGCACTGGCTAACCGTGAGCCAATTTTATTCTTTTTAGGAAAGGCATTGCGTTTCGCTTGGTTTCGGCTTGGGCACAATATGCTACGGTATACACAGTTGCTGGGTAATTCTGACAGTTGCGTCAGTGCTTCTACTTTCCAGGTTATTCCAACCACAGGAACACAAGATTGGTGTTTGCGTACCAGCCAGGGGTGTCACACGGCGCCACACAGAGAAGCTCCAGGCCAAGCCGAGCATTTGCACATGCATACATGCAATCGTATACGCAACGGGGGTATACGCTCTTCTATTTGCAACCTCGACGTTTGGGTGGCATGGAAAATGAACTAGCCCGCTAGTCCAGGGCAAAAACAGGGCAATAATCACTCTGGCGGGCAAGCAGAGCAATGCAATAACATAATAACAGCAAGCACAGACCAAGCAATTGTACCATGCATTGCCATTCCAGCTACATAACAAGGTTCCTCAGCAAGCTATGCAGAACAAGTGCAGCACAGCGTAACTCACTTGACAGGTAGGCCGCCGAGAGGACAAGAAGCCACTGAAAATTAGTGCTTGCCTCCTCTTGCTCTCACACACCCCCCTTCTCCCTCGTGGGTATCCTGGGCCTTGAGTTGTTGCTACAACTGCTATTCTCCCGATCCATCGTGGCCAAGTAAGCAGGAATTTGGTGACTTTACTAGCTAGGTGCTGAATCGGCCTTTGCGATAGCGAAGCGACATATCTCTACAACGCCAGTGACACTATTTCAATCTCCCTGCAATCCTCCTTTTCTGGTATACTGAGAAAGTGACCCTGTTGACAGACGAGTCCAATGACGGCAATCATTAGACAGCTAAACCAGATGACGAGCCAGCTGGGCTGATATCACCGGAGTGAAGTAAGCAATTCAATTGATGGGCGTATCTCGCAGTTTGCCGTCCAAGGATGAACCAGGTAGCTTGCTGGCGAGCTGATGCTGCGCAAGTCAGGAGAAAGGGCAAAAGGCACTGAGAGGGGATAGGCTTGAAATCGTATCAAGTCACGGCCAAGTCAGCCAGGCAAATCAGCTGTGCCTGAACAAAGCTCGCAGGAAAAAAAAAAGAGAGGCGAGGGAAGAGGGACATAGCCAGCCAGACAGGCTAGACTGTTTTCAGCATCAAAGTTACAGGCTGGTTTTGCCCGGCCACAAGCTCGCTTCGCTTGAGTTCTCTTGAATGTGTTTTCCTGTCCATATCAGCCCTTCTGACGAGAGAATAAATAATCAATAAATGCCGTCATACAGACTAACGCCTCGGTGAAGCAACTTGCACACGAGTTCGAGGATTGGGGGGGTTGTGTTCTCTCACTTGCCTTTCGGCGAACGGTGAGGACTGAGGCTAAGGTGACAGTAAGAACAAGGAAGCGTACCCTAAAGAATGCACTATCTTGGAGTTAATCAAGGGACGTGTCTATCTTTCCGGGCGGAGGATGTTATCGACAGACGACGCAGATAACAGATGATACTGCCGAGAGAGCGACAGAGAAGGGATACAGCGCTCGCGATATCGGTAGAGATTGACACCCCCATTGAGCGCGTCTTCTACTAAAAAAACACGCCTGGGTTTCCTTGCCATTTTACGTGCTTTTGTGGGACGAGGTGATCGAGTGGCAAGCTTTTGGAGAATCGCATGTACATGTATTGGTACCCCGTTAGTGCAGCGCTAACCCTAATGAGTAGCCCATTGGGTGGACCGCAGCTGCAGTGATGGGGGTTGCTCAGCGAAAACCAAAGACGCAAGTGCAGCTGAAAAGAATATGGTAATTACTGTGGATGAAGAAGAAATGACGATGCTAATTCAAACTGCATCATCGTGTTTTTCTTCAAAGTTTTGCAGTAGACGGATTCCCCAGGTACTATGGCAGCCAAAATGTGGGGTGTGTTACATGGTAGTTTTTTCTGCCATATCTTTCTCTGTTTGCGTCCTTTTGGTTTGGGTTCGGGTCCTAGAAAGACTAAATCCGGACGTTGTCTGTCGATCACGTCTCTAGCTTTTCCTTTTCTACAGGTTTTTGTTGTATTGTACGCCTTGACCATTTTCTGAGAGTGGGTGCGGTGCGCGTTCGTGCGTAGAGTTCTTTTTATTGCCCATGTTAATTTTTTTGCCTGTTTCTATGTCGCTTATTTTGGACATCATCTTGTCCCTTTCCGGAGCACAGATGCGGGCAGAAAAGGTGATTGGGGTTACTAACCCTAGACATGCGCGAGTATGTTTGAGGTGATTGTCTGACCACAGCGCTTGAACAGAAACATGTGTATTCACGCCAATGCTGATTCTCTCTGGGTATCAACAAACTCAAACGTGTGTGCAGAAAGACAATGAAAAAAAAAATGAAACATGAGAGTAGCCACGCAAGGGAAGAAAATACAGGCCATAACATCAGCACTGGCGGTAGTTAGAGACACGGCAAGAAGCAGAGAAGAAGAGTATCACCATGTATGGACAAGGCCTGGCGTTGAAGACACAGCATTACCCCTTCTCGTTTGGCGTGCCCGTCTCACCACACTTAAACTTTCAACCCTGTCCACATGTCAATGTCTTGTACCTGCGTTGTTTCTTGTTTTCCTGTTCTACCATATGCACAGAAGCGCAGTAGTTCTGCCATATGCACAGAAGCGCAATAGTTCTTGACTCGAGTATGTCGTACGTGGGTAATACTAGATGTGATGCTACGATTACTGTGTGTTTGATGTGGGACGGATGGGTGCTGCTGGTACTGTGTATGTATGTTGATGTGGGACGGATAGGTACTGTTGGCTGGCTGGCTGGCTGGCTGGCTGCAGGTTGTCAATGCAAGCTAATACACGCGAATTAAGCAAAACCACAGTTCCAACAACGGCCTAGCGCAAACAGCCAGAGTAAAGGTCGGTAGTCTAGAACGTTTAAGCAGAAGGGCACAAGACGACGAAGAAGGGGGCCAGCGAAGCCAGGAGTGGGTGATGGAAGTTGGGTGATTTAACCGGGTATTCAGGTGAGACCCTGGCACAGATTAATACAGCATGCAAAATCAATGGGGTGTTTCGGGGCAAGCTGAAGAAGAGAGGCCCCCAGAAAAAAGGACTTTCCCAAGACAAAAAAAAAAAGACAGACAATATGACATCAGTGCCCACCATTTCGTCCGTCGTACGCGGCGCTGCCGTCAACATCGTTCTCAAAGTCGACCAGCCCACTGGACGCACCGTCGCCGGCATCGTGCAG
>JACYXV010000061.1:0-28899 GCA_016859225.1 Thielaviopsis cerberus | reverse complement strand
GAATGATACAGCAAAACTAAAAAAAAAAGAAAAAAAAAGAAAAAAAAAAAAAAAAAAAAAAAAAAGATGGACGGACAATTAAATTGGCAGGGGCACAATGAAATGCGACGACGTGGGCAAAGAGCACGGGTCAAGCGAATCGCGAGGTTGTGTTTCGAGGTGTGTCAAAGCTTTTTCGTCTTGTAAGCTGTGCTGGAAATCAGATGCGTTCCGTTGTAGAGCGGCCACCATCTCGACGACAAAGACTATGACGAGCAAGCCAGGATAAAAGTATAAAGTCTGGGTATCTGCGCTCTCTTCAGCTCAAGTTTAGAGGTTTTTCTCCTCAGCCGGCTTTTGGCTTTCCATTCTTTTTTCATAGTATTTCTGTGCTCAGTCTCTCTTTTATATTCTCATTTTTCTTTTTCCCAGCTCAGGATATTTACTTTGTTTTCTTTTCTTTTTCCCGTTTATCTGCATATAAACAAACAAAAACACAACACAACACCCACTATGCTTTCAAATTACCTCCTTGCCCTGCTGGCTGCTGCTGCCCCGGCCCTGGCTTCGCTGCAAATTGTGCCGGGCGCTTCGCTTCCCGATGTAGGTCCTGGCCTTTGTACGACTTACACCAACCCTTACTAACCCTACCCAGAACCGCGGCCTCCACGTCCAGGCCCACGGCACCGGTGCCATCCGTGTAGAAGACACGTACTACATTGTTGGCGAAGACAAGACCAATGGTAGCGCATTCCAGAATATCAACTGCTATTCCAGTAATGATCTGGTGCAGTGGAAGTACGAGGGTGCACTGCTCTCGCGCACTGCAGAGGCAGGCGATTTGGGCCCATCGCGGGTGGTGGAGCGGCCAAAGGTCTTGTACAACGACAAGACAAAGAAGTATGTGCTGTGGATGCACATTGACAGCTCCAACTACGGCGAAGCCAAGACGGGTGTGGCCACCAGCGATACGGTGTGCGGCAAGTACGGTAAGTAAACGACAGGGTTCTCGGTAGCGGCGAGTCTTGTATCTAACAGCATACGATTCAGAGTACCATGGCAGCTTCCAGCCTCTAGGCCACCAGAGCCGCGATATGAGTTTGTTCAAGGACGATGATGGCACGGGATACCTCCTGTCTGAAGATGTATGTCCCCTTTAAACAGCTCCAAGCAAAAGACTCGGTACTGACAGTCCCCGCAGCGCCCAACTGGTCTTCGCATCGACAAGCTCACCGACGACTACCTCAACGTGACTAGCGAGACCTTTACATGGACCGACCACATTGAAGCCCCCGCCATGTACAAGCACGATGGCATGTACTACATGTTTGGTAGCCACCTGAGCGGCTGGGATCCCAACGACAACGTGTACTCGACCAGCACCAACATCTCCTCTGGCTGGTCGGCCTGGAAGGACTTTGCCCCGGCAGGCACCAAGACGTACAAATCGCAGACCAGCTTCATCCTGCCCTACGGCAACTCGGGCTCCGTCATGTACATGGGTGATCGCTGGGTTTCTTCCGACCTCGAGAGCAGCACCTACGTATGGCTGCCGTTGAGCATCAACGGCTCCACCGTCTCCATGGACCACGACTATGTCAACTGGCTGCCCAACGCCCGCAACGGCACCTGGGCCGCCGGTGTACCTGAGACTTCATACGAGGGAGAGAACGGCACGGCTTCAGGCGGCGCCCGCATCGTCTCATGCCCGGGCTGCTCTGGCTCTGCTATGGGATACATTGGCGGCATCAACCAGGGCGCCGTCACCCTGAAAAATATCACGGTGGAGACGGCCGGGCTGACTACGCTGCGCGTCAACTACTTTAACGGCGATAACACGCCGCGTTATGCAAACGTTTCTGTCAACGGCGTGTCGCAGACGTATGAGTTTGTGCCGTCGCATGGCGCCGTGATGAGTCTGGCGCTGACGGTGCAGTTGAAGCTACAGAACGAGATTGTGGTAGAGGGCGCGGGCAACGGCACGTGGGGGCCAGACATTGACCGGCTCATGGTGCCGGTGAGATAAGGAGCGTGGCCCTTGGCATTATTGGTTGTAGTAGCTAGTAGCAGGTAGCCTTTGTAGGCGCCATGAAATGTTTATGATTTGTTTTTGTTGCTTGTTTTAATTTTTGTTGTGTAACCACGCCGCGAATACCGCAACCTCCTTTCTTGTAGGGCCGCAGCAGAGGGGCGCGAAGATTGATCTGAGACGGATACACAAGTCCAGGGTTGCTGTATCGCACACACAGTCTGCACCATCTCGTCTCGTATTCTTGAAACCGACGCGTGACCGGCCGTAAGCATAAGCCAGGGTCAGAAGTTGGCTTATACGCAAGCGTAATATGTTGGTATATACGCATACGCATACACGTACATTGTACATGGTACCTTGGCTCCGAGCGCTGTTGATCGCAAATTCTGTGCGACGTGAGCGCGACTCAGACGGAGTGTGACTTCCGGGCTTTCCAGGAGACATTGGAGCGCGAACAGTGCATCTAGAGTCATCCGACTGCAGCCACAGCCACATGCCATCAGACAAGCATCTTTTGCAACTGTCACCTGGCGCCGCGGTAAGCGAGACAAGGCCGGGTCTAGTCTTTAGTCTGAGCCTGTCCGTCTACAAGATTTTATAATCTGCTGTTTTTAGGGCACGGTTGACGCCTACACTGTCGCCGCTCGACTTGGCTTTTCACTTTTCCTGTTACGTAGAACGAACAAGTCTTTCCTGCCACCGAAAAAGACCCCTGAAACTAAGTTTATAAGGGCCATGGATGGAGGTCGAGCGTCTTTGTTTGTCCCTTTGGGATGAATCTTGATCTGTTCACGCTAAGCTGGTCTAGCGCCAGGAACTAATGTATAATGGCGTCCGTTGGGACCCCAATATGTCTTGAATATCTTTTTGAGGGATTGAAGGAAGGATTCCTAGAGAAGGCCATGAAAGTAGAGAAACGAGAGTGGAAAACAACAAGAAAAAAGCGAGGGTGAGTTTGTTCACTGTAACGTCTTGGTCTCGTGACAGGGCCGGTTTGTTCTTTCAGTCAGTCAACATCAGCTTTACCAATTCTCGTACGTCTATCTCTATTTTCTAATCTCTTTATCAACGACGGACAGCCAAAAGAGCCGAGTCAATGAAGAACAAAGTGAGGACCCTTTTGTGTTTTTTTTGTTCCTACAAGCCTTCCTACAGAATGTAGCCCAGCCACTCTATGCCCTTGTTCTGCGCAGCCGTGTTGTTGGATTTGTGTTGAATTCCCACCATCAACTGTCCATCATCATCAAGCAGTCCATTATTACTAGACTAGTTTGGCTTTTTCCTTCTTTTATGGTACTAGTCCACCACAGTTCCCCTTGATTTGTCACTCAGACAACGGCTTTTCCGTCACTTCTCTCATACTTACTTAGGACCGTTTCCGCCTCAGTTACCACTTATATTGCCAATTGCTCGTTTTCTGCTTTGTCTCTGTTCCATTGCGGACCAACTATAAACACATGCTTACTCCTGTCAGCTGTCGCGTCTGGTTTTGTTCTAGCGTGAATACATCAAAGCAAGACAAGGGTTGAATAAGAAGGGCACTATGGCGGGCTTTCGCTAAGCTGTATGGGGGGCACTAGTGATGCCCTTGGTGTTTCTTGGTAGGGCGCTGGCCTGCACGCTTTCGCCTTTGCGTCATAAGCATCCATCAGTAACTTTTCTTGGCCTGCAAAGTCTCTAGCAAGGGGCCTTGCCTGGCGGAAGGCAGAACTGGTCCTTGAGTTTGAGCTCGCAGGTATCAACAGGACCAGGGCCAAAAATCGGTACTGCGAGCCTCAAACTAACTCACATTTGTCAACGTAAAACATGCTGGCCTTGCGAATCATCGCAATGAACTCCATCGGACGGCCCGGCGATATACGAAATGAGATGAGATGAAATGGCCTTGTGCTTGGCCTGGGCAAAGCAAATACTTCTATGCCGCATTCTTGTGCTTTTCGGTCTGGCCCATTCAAAATACAGGCCAGCCCGGCCACTACTCATCACAAGGCCGGCCTGTAGAGCCCCACAGTGCGCTTTAGCAGCCAATACAGGCCATAAGAAGACGACTGGGATTGCAATGGTGATCACCGGTAAGCCCAGGGTTCAAGCCTCGAAGTCAGCAGTAGCAATAGCAGCAGTGTAAGCAAAACCCCATCCCATCTCCTGTCTGTCTTCCTATGCCGTTATTACGATATTGACTGACCTGCTAAATTGGACTGGCCGATGATATCATGGGTTTGGTCCTGTTCAGCGTCCTTGTAAGCATCAACGGCACAACAAACAAGACTTTTGCTTCTCGTTTCTTTGACGTTCCCTGGCGTTGCCGTGTCGGACTTTCCTTGCCCATCAACCAAGAAATAATGACGAAAGGGGTTCGTTCCTGAGGGAAAGGGATAAGCCTCGATCTCCACAGTCAAAAAGTCCGTACGGCTTTTGAGTGTTGCTTTTTCCACAGGCGAATTCGGCCCAGAAGAGGCCTGGCGCTTTGGGCTGTGGGCGGCTGGAATCGATGTGCTAAATAACGCAGACCTGAGAATCAAACATTCTGTCTGTGGCAGTGGACGAAGAAATAAAGAGCGGTGGCTGTGGTTTATCTCTTCTCTGGGTGTAGTGGTGAATAGGGTTACTGGTGTCTTTCTTTTTGAGCGCACGGTCCGCGCTGGAAAATCAGGGACAGCAGTGTGGTCTGCTCTGGTTGGCTGGCCGTTCTTGCCCTCTCATGTTCTGATTCTTGTACCCGCAGTTGCCAAACCATGGGATTTGTCCCTGATACAAGCAAGAGTACTGTGTACTTGTTCCCGGATACAAGCAAGAGTACTGTGTACTTGTTCCCGGATACAAGCAAGAGTACTATGTACTTGTTCCTGAATACAAGCAAGAGTACTGTGTACTTGTTCCTGGATGCAAGCAAGAATACTGTGTATTTGTCCCCGGATACAAGCAAGAAGAGCACTGTGTACTTGTAGCTGCGCCTGCGCCAGTTGTAGGTACCGCAGTAAATGTGATGGCCATGTCGGGTGTTGCAAGTCGTGTATAGACGCAGGCTCACCAGCGCTTCGCTACTTCGTGTTTCCTGGTAACCTGACGCTTCTCAGCAAGTGACAGCGACAGTGGGTGGATACAACATGCAGCGCCCGTTGGCATCCTGTGGGAAGAGAGAAAAGACAGGGTAACCCAAAGACTTGATATGGCTACTTTTCCTCTTCTACTTGGCTGGCGTCTTGGGTGTTTCCTTCATGGCGTGGGCATGCAAGGTACCCGGACAAGGCCATTTTGTAACTTGTACTTGAGGACTGCTGATATTGCCCTTTCCAACGAGCGTCGTTTCTTGTAGGACAGAAAAAGGGTACATCAACTGTGCTGTGTATTCTGTACCTGAAAGCAAGATTTTTGTGAGGGTGTCTTGTATAATTCTGCACAGCCCATCAAAACACCTTGATATCGGCATATCACACGTTGATTTGAAGCTTGCCTGTCTTGCCTATTCCGTTGCACCTAAAAGTCTGTGTGTCTCGCTGTATTTTCGTTCTTGTTCATTTGTCCAAGCCGTTCTCTCCTTCATCACAGGTAGAATAGCGCGCGAGCCAGCAAACATATTCAGAAAATGGTAACCTGCTCGTAGTCGTTTGGGGTTTCGCCAACCCCAAAACAGGCAAATCATGCGCTGTGATTGAAGACTGATTGATCTACAGATGTATTTTTAGCTCTCGCTCTTACTACTTTGGTTGGCTGTGTCGTTATTGTCTCGCCTCTCCTCGTCCCCTTCTTGTCTCGACTCGAGTCGCTTGCAGCGTTTAGTCAGGCCACGGGCCAAGATGTAACAGCCTTTTTTTTTTTTTTTTCTTTCGCTTTTTCTTTCGGTTCGTTATCTTTTCCTCAAATATCCTTCTTTATTTTTTCTCTGTTTTTCCCTACATTTTCCTTGCTTTTTCTATCCATATTCCCTGCCACAAACCGTTGGTTCAAGTCGTCTTTCTCTCTATTTCTCCGGTGATTTTCCTCCCTGGCCAAATACAAATACCACCGTTGTAGTCATCGTCATGTTGTTTGTGCCAAGTGCTGCGGTCAACCAGAAACGGCCTCTTTTCACCAGGCAAATTAACAAGGGAAACAAAGCCTTCATCACAGGACGCTCCCTAGGCTTTCGTAGCGAACCAATCCCCCAACATTGCGCCAACCGCTGTACTTGATACAGTTGCATTGGTGGCTTTTCCTAGTGCCTCATTTTTGTGCTTCTTCTTGCGGCCTCTTTGCATTGTAACAGCCCAAACGTGCTCGGGTCGATATCTTGCCGTGTCCCTTGCATCGCCGCTGTGTCCAGCTTCTCGTCAAGGCTGCACGCCAGGCACACCTCGCATGCAGAGATATCAGCATGCTATCCAACTAGGGGCCTCTCTGACAAATCATCGACAGCTCAATCCGCCCTTGGTACTCGCTGATTGTCTTCCTAGAAGAGCTGCAAAGGATCAATGTGTCTTTCAATAATAGTGAATGCTGGCCTTTGTGACATATCAACTTGGTTAGCTGTTTCCTTGTTTCTTTTCTTTTTTACCACTCCTCCCCTAGCTTTAGTCGGTGACGTTCGCTTGCTTGAGACACGCTCATTTATGCCACAACACATTCGTGTGGCGCCTGTCGTTTTCCTATTCGGTGTGAGCCCACGGCTGGTTGGTTGTGTTCTGGTGCGCAGTTGACAAGTCCCGCCCGAGTCGGACTTTGTTTTGTTTCCTACTACGGAAGAGCCATCACCGTTGTTCTTTTCTTGTATTGTGTGCGCCTTGAGGCCATCTCCAGTTTCTGTTTGTCGCTGAGGCTATCTTGTAAAACATTGCACTCTACTTCCTCAAGCTCGTCGTGCCTTTGTCATTTGTCATATCTAAAGTTCAGCTTGTCCGTCTCTTTGAGCTAGGCCAGTCCCGGCCGTAAGTAGCCAGATTGCGACGCAAGACGCAAGCACATCTGAATTGGCAAGTGGCAAATGGCAGCCCAGCCTGCCTCTGTTTCATCTTGTCTAATCCTGGCCGCAGGTCTTTTAGGTAACAATGCTTTAATGCTAGTGGTTGGGCTGAGTGTGCATGACCAGGCCCATCTATCAACGGCAAATAGCAGCCAGATACCGAGGAGAGGCATCACACATGAGTTAATATTAGCAATATTAGAATCGCCCAGTTCTGAGACTTGCTCCCTGAAAGAATAGCAGGAAAGTAAGCAGCTGAAGCCACTAACAGCGCAAGGGGGGGACATGGAGCGCGAAGTGATATGACATGGAGCGCAAAATAAGTAATATGCCACTCGCATGCAGGTCAGTGAGACTTCCGTTTAGGAAATGCAACTTATTAGAAATAGTGCAAGATGAGATATGCCTTGCATCAAATGCATCTCTGCAGACTAATCAGAGATAGAATCAATATTACTATCGGTCCACGGATGGTGTGTAAGTCAAGTGTGCAGAGACGTCTGTAATCACCATCTTTACTTGCAAGATGTGCACTCAATGTGGCTTACTTGTACTCTCACGCTACCTCTTTCACACTTGCCACTTTGGTGCGTCGAGTTTTGAGAATGCTGTCATGCTTTGCACAACACCAATCTCTATCAACCCCATCTCTATACTGCACATACACAAGCCTGTTCCTCCCCACCCTAGGCCCAGGCTTTCCTTTGGGCTTTGCAACGCTATCCAGCTAGGGCAGCTCAGATCCCTGTGCTTTGCCTTTTACTGGGTCTGTTGGTTGGACTTGTAATCTTAATCTAGACGTTGCCTTGTTGTTTCTTATTGCCCTTTTGGCTGATTTGCTTCTTGTGTGGCATTTTGTCACGGTTTCATGTCTACCTGGCCTCTGAAGTTGTAATCACAACAACTGTAACAGTTCCTTCGTCCACAGTTTTTGTCTTCTTTTGGGGGAGAGAGGGCTTCCTCTGGCTCAAGGACACAAGTAAAGTCAAAGTACTTGCAGCTAGTTGACGAGTTCCATATCGTTTCTGACCAAATATGACGACAGTCATGTCTGTACCTGCAGCCTCAGGAGCCATGTTTGGCCTGAACATGACGGCCGGCCTAGCTTATTGGAGAGCAACACTCTTAATAATAATCTTACTTGGCAGTACTTTGCCAGTGGGATAGTGGCTTGCTTTGTTCTAATCACCTCCCACGCTAACAAGGTGCCCAGTGTCAAAGGCTTGATAGCGTCTGGATCCCGTCACATCCCATCCCACCCACCAATTTTCATGGGTGGCATCTCGAATTAAATATGCAAAGCCGTTTCTTGTGCGATGCATCTTTGATGCAGTTGTAAGAACAACCTTTTCACCCCTTGCCTCACTCACATCCTTGCCACTGTTCCGGCCCTTGTGATGTCCTTTATGTTCCTCTGCTGTGCCAAACTTGCCCGTCCTGTTTTCCTCTGTGCCAGACTTGTCCGTTCTGTGTTCTTTTACTATACCAGGCCCTGCCCGTGATCAATCAGAGTTTCATGTCAGACTTTCGTTTTCACAAGGTGTTTAGTTCATTTTACTCGCTGTTTGCTGCCGTAGAAACAGAAGCAAAAGAGAAAATTCGCCGGCCTTCCCCTCTAGTTCTCGTGCCGCTTGCGCAATACTCTTACTATCAAAGACGTGCAGAGCAGCTCAACGCTCACTTTTCTCGTTTACTGCATGTCTGGCCCTGTTATTTGCGCCATCCCTTGGACCGTCATCACTATCATCTCTCTCCGCTCAGCCTTCAGCTCTTCCAAGCCACATCAAGATCCTTTTCCCTCTTGACTTCAACTCCATTAACTTCACGCTTAACGCTTAACGCTTCACCTCATCCCCGTGCCTTTTTCCTCATCCCCATCTTCCTTGTGCCCTCTTCCTCATACCCCCCACTATTTTGTGGTAGGACACTCCATCCAAAACGGAGCAGCGACCACCCAGCTTGCTCTCACGCACGCGCCATATCTAATCTGGCCCCAAGTCTTATAAGGGCGACAGAAACGAGACAAGAAACTTCGAAACAAGGACCCCTTTTTTTTTCTCTTGCTGATTCTTTTAGTCTGTTTTCGAGCAAGTCTTTGTCTTTGTTGGCTGTGGCACTGCGCTAATCTGTGGTTAGTTGGTTGGTTCACTATCTGATACCAGACTGAGAGAGACGCTGTTTAGCCCATCCATTAGTTCTCGCCCTATTCAATTTAATTTGCAGGCTTTGTGCGCGATCAGCACTTGGCCCTATTGGAATACTTGTGTTCTTGTATATATCCTAGCTGTGTAGGACTTTGATGGTTTTATGTGTATTTATCTACATGTGGTATTTGACCTGTCTGCTACTTTAATTGTCTTGGGACAGGCCTTTTTGGGCTTTAATCTTTTTTCCCTTTCTTATTTTTCTTTCTTGAATCCACTGTATTTTACCGGCCCTTAGCCAACAAAACCACCAGCCCGCTATAATTAAACCTAAGCAAACCTGCACTACAATTTCCACCAACAAACTTTAGCTCTGACCGGCTTATTCTTTTTTTTGTTTTGTTCTCTCCCTTGAACATCACCATCAAGAATCAATCATCGTGGATTCTTCCACTGGCCATCCCAATTGCGCCTTTTCTTTTCCAAGTGCCAATCTCCTTATTCAGCCTCACCCTCTAGTTTGCGCGCTCTTTTTGTTGTATCCTGTTTTTCCTATTTATTCTCCTCCACTCCCCCCCGTCTTCGTTCTGCTGGACATCTACTCTCATCCATATTTTCCTTTGAAGGTTTTCGCATCGTTTTGCCTTTATCCAATCGCTCAATTCTTCTGTCGCCATACTTTGGTTCCTTCCAATCGACACCCTCTCCCGCAAATTTCGCTGCCCTAATAGTCCGTCTCCTGTAGCCCATTGCTCGCCATTCTCGTGGCTCTCGTTTCGTCCTAGTGTCTGGCTTCGCTCATCCAATCCCGCCTGCTCAGCCGTCGCCCCTCGCTCGTCCTTGCTCGTTCGTCACTAATATTTCATCGTCGTGTCGCCTCCGACTCGCCCGTCCACCTGCGACTCTCCCTCTTGCTTGCTCGCTTGCTCGCTCAACCCGCCATAGTCATCCCCGATTGTACCGCCCCTTTGCGACTACATCGTGCTTCTACAGGGACTTTAGGCTGCTCCGCCTAGCCCTCTTCTCGTGGTTTTGCTGCAGTCACCATGTCGGTTATGCTACAGCCCTCTCGAGCCTCTACTGCATCAACTTCTTCCTTCCAGACCATTTCTCGTGCCAACACCATGTCATCCTATGAGGGTTCCGGCACGCGCTCTGCTCGCCAGAGCAAGCGCTTCTCCATGTCTGCACTGTACATGTCCATGTCTGCGAACGAGACTGAACTGGAAATTGAAGATGATCTCGCCAAAGGTATGCACCCCCAGTTGTAGTCGCGCTTTTCGCCTACAAACGTCTTCAGATATTGTCGCTAACATTTGCCCTTTTACCTACAGCCCAGAAAGTCCTTCGCGACCTCAAGGCCAAAATTTCGTCTCAATCCAAGAAGAACTTCGTCTTAGAAAAAGACGTCCGCTACCTTGACTCCCGTATCGCCCTGCTTATCCAGAACCGCATGGCTCTGGAAGAGGTTAGTACATATGGCTTCGCTCAACCCTTTGCGACATTGTTGTCTAATTCCACATTGCATCTAGCAAAACGAAGTTGCCTCGCATCTCGAGGATGCCACCGATATTCAAGAGGGTTTCTTCCCCAACGATGACAAAACTCAAAAGTATGGCAACTTGCTCTTTCTCCTACAATCCGAGCCTCGCCATATCGCCCACCTGTGCCGTCTCGTTTCCATGGCCGAGATCGACTCTCTGCTTCAGACCGTCATGTTCACCATTTACGGAAACCAGTACGAGAGCAGAGAAGAGCATCTTTTGCTCACCATGTTTCAGTCTGTGCTCACCTACCAGTTCGACAACACCCCCGACTACTCGTCTCTTCTCCGCGCCAACACTCCCGTCTCCCGAATGATGACCACCTACACCCGCCGTGGCCCTGGTCAGAGCTTCCTCAAGTCCGTCCTTGCCGACAAGATCAACAGCTTGATAGAGCTCAAAGACCTAGACCTTGAGATTAACCCTCTCAAGGTCTACGAACGCATGATTGAGCAGATTGAAGAGGACACGGGAACTCTGCCTCAGGACATGCCTCGCGGCGTTACGGCTGAGCAGGCTGCCGAGAACGAGACTGTACGCCGCGCCATTGAGCCCCGTCTGCAGATGCTGACTGATCTGGCCAATGGATTCCTGACTACCATCATTGACGGTTTGGAGGAAGCCCCCTACGGCATTCGCTGGATTTGCAAGCAAATTCGCAGTCTGACCAAGCGCAAGTACCCCGACGCCAACGACCAGGCCATTTGTACCATGATCGGCGGTTTCTTCTTTCTGCGCTTCATCAACCCGGCCA
This sequence comes from Thielaviopsis cerberus, assembly GCA_016859225.1. Classification (NCBI taxonomy): domain Eukaryota; kingdom Fungi; phylum Ascomycota; class Sordariomycetes; order Microascales; family Ceratocystidaceae; genus Thielaviopsis; species Thielaviopsis cerberus. Next base: position 17,507 of record JACYXV010000061.1, on the reverse strand, counting down.
TTGTCACGCCCAAGTCCTACATGCTGATTGATGGGACTCCCTCGGAGAAGCCTCGTCGTGTTTTGACTCTTATCGCCAAGATGCTTCAGAATCTGGCCAACAAGCCATCGTATGCCAAGGAGCCCTACATGGCCAAACTGCAGCCATTTATCGAGGCTAACAAGGATCGCGTCAACAAATTCATGCTGGATCTTTGCGAAGTCCAAGACTTTTACGAGAGTCTGGAGATGGATAACTACGTCGCCCTGTCCAAGAAGGATCTGGAGCTGTCCATCACCCTCAACGAAATCTACGCCATGCACAACCTCATCCAGAAGCACCAAGGCGAACTGTGCAAGGATGGCACATCGCATCTCACCATCATCATGAGCGAGCTCGGCGCGTCCCCCGCTCAGGTGCCCCGCAAGGAGAACAGAATCATCAACTTGCCTCTGTTTAGCCGCTGGGAAACGGCTATTGATGATCTTACTGCCGCTCTGGATATTACTCAGGAAGAAGTGTTTTTCATGGAGGCCAAGTCTGTGTTTGTCCAGATTATGCGTTCCATCCCCAGCAACAGCCCGATTGCCAAGACGCCTCTGCGCCTGGAGAGAATTGCTGACGCCGCTGCTAAGAGCAAGAACGATGCTGTCATGGTCCGCAAGGGTATTCGCGCCATGGAGCTTCTGTCGCAGCTGCAGGAGCTGGGTGTTATCGACAAAAGCGACCAATTCGCCATGCTGCGCGATGAGGTGGAACAGGAGCTGCAGCATCTGGGTTCGCTCAAGGACGGTGTTATTGTCGAGACGGAGAAGCTTTCAGAGGTCTACAAGACCATACGCGATCACAACCAGTACTTGGTGTCGCAGCTTGACACCTACAAGAGCTATCTCCACAACGTGCGCTCGCAGAGTGAGGGCGCACGCAGAAAACCGCAGAAGCAGCAGGTTCTGGGTCCGTACAAGTTTACGCACCAGCAGCTGGAGAAGGAGGGCGTGATTCAGAAGAGTAATGTCCCTGATAACCGGAGGGCAAACATTTTCTTCAACTTCACCAGCCCTCTTCCCGGCACCTTTGTCATTTCGCTTCACTACAAGGGTAAGTCTTTTGGTTCATCTAATATGTTGTTGTCTGATTTGTCGCAAGGCTAACATGTATGGTGTGAAATAGGTCGGAGCCGGGGACTTTTAGAACTTGATCTCAAACTGGATGATCTTTTGGAAATGCAGAAGGACAACCAGGACGAGCTAGACCTCGAATATGTGCAGTTCAATGTCCCCAAGGTCTTGGCACTGCTCAACAAACGCTTTGCGCGCAAGAAGGGCTGGTAGTCTCATCGCTCATTCTTGTCCGCAACAGCTTCGTCGCACTCCACTGACTATGACCAGCGCCGGCGCCGCGACGATCTTCGAAACAGATACCGAAACAAGCGTCTGCACAAGCCGAATGCTGCCGTCAACGCTGCCATTGTTGCGGCCCTTGTGGCGGCGGTGCCGTCCAACCCCCACTTTGCTTGCGGCGACGCGATGCTTTCGCCACTTACAACGCATGTGTCTCCGGGATACACGTGACTTGGATTACACTCGTCTGACATGTCGTACATGATAATGGCTCTTAGTGGACAATGCATCTGACGACTACAAATGTCAAGACGGCTTTGTGGCAAATCCTGCTAATTATTTTTTATTTCTCTTTGTTTTTGCTTTTCTTTATTTCTTTTGCTTTTTTTGGTTATTTTCTTTTGTTTTCGTTATACCTTCTCTCCTATGTCGTTATTGCTGTCTCGCCTTTATTCCCCCGTTTCTTTTATACCTACCGATTGACGTCTTTTATTCTGGTTTTCCTTTTTTGTCTTTGCCTGGTTAACTTTTGTCTACTTTTCTTCCATGACCTTTTTATTTTCCTTCTCAACTTTTCAACTTCATGTCTCATAACCTCTCGTCCTGTTATTGTCCCTTTTTTTATTCTTTTTTCTATTCTTTGATGCCGTACGGTTATTCCATGGATTCTTTTGGTTTGCTCTCTACTTTCTACCTTTTTACGTGTTCTTTTACTCTTGTTTCTCCGTGGTACTCTGGAGGGTTTTTTTCGGTTCTTGTTGCTCTGTGTGTGTGACTTTTGTTTTCTTTCTTCTTTTTGGTCTGAATTTACCTTGTCATTTACCCTCTTTGCCAACCTTGTACGCTTTGCTTTTTTTTGCACGTTTGCTGTTTTGAGTTCTCTAGTGTTTGTGTCCTTTCGTTCTATCCGAAATGTATCTTTTCTTGCTGTTTGTCTTTCTCCCATTGCTCTTGTCTTATCAGGAATAGGGCTAGTAATTCTTTTGAAGATGTGCAATTCTGTTTATTGGTTTGTGTGGTGCTGGAATAAAACGTTGAGATAGCAGGACGACACAGCCTAATTCGTTCAAGGTGGTATATTCAGTTTTTGGGGTTTTCTTTTCTTCTTTTTCTCAAAAGGCTGCTATCCATTTTCCGTTTTGCTTTAGATACCATGTTTTTCGTTTCTATTTAGTATTTAGTCAATATCTTGTTTTTCATCCAGTCTCAATGCTGCAATATCAACGTTGTTACCTTTAAGATACTAGATATTAGTTGATGTCTGCTGAACTATACTGACCGTCCTATGCCAACATACTTCGTTGTGTTTGCATTATATTTACAACACTCATGTTTGTCAAACCACATTGTTTTGAGACAAAGTAAAGTTCGGTTTGTTAACCCTCTTATACACGTTAACCCTAAACAGTTATCAAGCTACGAGCAAAAATTTGACCATTGTGCTACGGAGTAGCTTTGAACTGTTCTCATACCGTCTTCGTATGGTAACTGTCACCAAAAAGCTAAACACTAGTATCGTGCAAAACTTTAAGCCGCTTTATTGTTGTCATGATACTCATCATGTGCACTAGTCAAGCCGCAGCCAACGCCATACCTTTTAAATAGACAACTGACCAAGAAAAAATATGTATTTGGTAATATAAATCATGGGATAGGAGGTATGGTATGGTCGTTTCAGAGGATAAGTCAGGAAAATGGCGTGCAAAAGCATCAAAAAGAAATAAAAGAGAACCGATAGCAAAACTCCAGAAACCAGAAGAGACGAAGAGCAAGAGAGAAAAAGAAATGAAGAAGGGAATCATAGGAAGCCAAAAAGACCCATCAAACGACCACCAAACTGTCCTGTGGAGTTTTGGAGAACTCATCTTCTCCATTCTAATGAAAAGAGCTGACAGGATGGGCCTGGCCGTCAGTCATGTCGACATCCATCGCGTCATCGCCAGCGACCTCCTCCTCCTCTTCTTCATCAAACTCATCCTCGGACTCGCCTTCAATGTCCTCACTGCCATCATCGGAAACCTCTGCGTTGTCATCGCCCATGGCGGCATCCTCGCCAGGGGCCTCACCAGCCTCTTCAACAACCTCTTCGTCTTCCTCATCGACCTCGTCGGCGCCGTACTCGTCGTCATCGGGAGCCAGATCGGCCTCAGGCTGGTCCGGAGGAAACTCAGCAGGAGCCGCAGCATCATTGTCCCTAAATATAAGAAGAACGTCAAAAACACGCATCTTACGAGCAGTTGGTTCATTTTAGATACAACATACCACTTGATAGCGAAGCGAGTAACACGCGGCTTCTCAGCTAGAACATTGCGGCGAATTCGTTCAATCAGAGGCTTAGAAGGAGGGTCGGCATTGAGCTCCTCGGAGTCGTATTCGTTGTTGACATAGTAGCCAACACGCACGAACTCGCGCTCATCGTAGGTGCAGGTAAGAAGAATGACCGTAACACCGAGCAGGTCGGCGTCGAGAATGCGGCTAATATCAGGGGCATCGGCCTCGAAAACGAACTTGTTCACGCCGACAGGAATAGGGCCGACGGAAAGAGTATCAAGCTCTTGGTCGTATTGGTCGCTATTGTAGAGATCCAATTGGTTAGCAAGGCGCATGGAAAGTTGACGTAAACACAAATTTAGTGTTGAACAAAATACGGGCAAAAGAAATCTTACGAAGTAGCAGAACCAACGTAGGTGAGCTTCCACTCGAGGTCTAGTTATCGAAACTGTCAATTAACATTGTCAATAGATTTGATTTGGATAGACAACGACATACCCTTGTGAAGCTCCTCGAGACACTCAAACGTGATCTCAAAAACATACTTGTCGGTGAACTTAGCGGGGTTGTCCAAAACCTGAACACCAAGCAGGGTGACGACAGACATGGTTATAGAATTAAAGCTGACTTAAGAAAGAAAAAAAAAAAAAAGGAATGTGACGATATTGGACACAGTCAGGTAAAAGAATTCGAAAAGTAGGGAGGCATACAATACTAGAAGAAGGGAAAAAAAGCAAGGGAAAAATATGCGTCTAGTTTTGTTCAGTAGGAGAAGTAAATTATTGCGAGATGGAAGGGAAACCCTCAAGAAATATTTAGGCGGAGGATCAGCGTCAGCTTGTTGGTAGAGTGGGAAAGTTAGTAGCACTGATACTAAGGGACCTGGCCCAATTGGAGCATGGTATTGTTTCCTGGGCAGCAGAAGAAGTCAAGGGTTTTGTTGTTTGTTTACTACCTGTTCCCACTTTGGTTTATGCAAGGAAACCTGTCGAAAGAAAGAACCCATTGTAAAAGTTCAACATTCCATCATTCTTTAATACATTGTAAAGCCCAACACAAATTCCCAAGCGAAATTATCCAAACAGAGGCCACCAGCTATCAAGAACGATTCTCCCCAGTTCGCTTACTTGAATGCCGTTCTCACAAGACCAAGATAAAAAAAAGTTGTATACTCAATTTTGATTCACCAAGAGCCTTATCATGCATGGTTTGTAGTTATTTAAGGTCTGGGTTTGTTCAACGGACCCTAGCGATTGAATAGACGCGCCGTAGTCTGGAGCTAAAAGCACTCAACGCGTTGTGCTGCAGGCACTGCTAGCACCTGTCGGGAAAGGACTCTGCCAGCTGTTGCTATCTGGCAGCAGAGAAAAGGATTTAAACCCTTGTTCGCAAAATAGAGAATGGTGAAGCCCGCAGTAGATGCACGTGACTTTCTCACCGCTTAACTTGTACATATCTTCCAAGGATTAGTTTCTTAGACTTTTCTGCCGATTGACTTGTATGCTCTTTTTCCAAGCTACAATCTTGCTTGAATGCTAACTTTGACCTCCGTGTTGTGAAGCAGCGGTCAATACTTATCACAACTACTACAATCAATTACATTTTGCTTAGGCTTTCCATATACGTGTATTATTTAATCATTTGAGTTTGATACACTTTGCCTTTTCATCACTGCATTCTTTGCTCAAAACTTGCATTCATTTTTTGTACTCGTTAGTGTTCAGTCGCAACCTGCCGAAATTATAGTTTTGCGACCACTTTTATTTTTGTCGCACTTTTTCATTTCTCAATTTTTTAATTCTTTTCAGCGTCAAGCTTCATTGACAAATTTGGGTAACGCGGCCTTGTTAATAGGGCTCCGCTCTGTGAACAGATCCTGGAGCACGACAATACTTGTCCCATTCCACTGTCGCATCGTATGTCAGTTCTCATACCAACATTACTTTGCATAACTACTACTACCTATTTTCCCTGTCGCATTCATACAATAATTCGTGTCATCCGTCAAATTACTAACGCGCCCTTTTATAGCTTTGCGCGCAACCCGACTCTAATAGCACCAGATTTCCCGCTCGGTCAAGACTTCTACAACAACCGTACTACATACTATCAAACGTCACAGTCTCAACCGACAACACAATGTCCTCTGAGGACCAAGAGACCTTAAAGGTCGAGGAACCAACCTTGAAGTCGTCCGGTGATATGGAGGTGGATGGGTCAGAGGATTATGAGCCTAGCGAACATCAGACAGAGCCCCCATCAGTTGGTGGTGCAGATCATGAATCCAATGATGCCGCTGAAGAAGATGATGATGACGACGATTATGACCCAGAGTCTATTCCTATTCCAGAAAAAGTTGTCGAGCCTGCTGTGAAGTCAAAGCCTCAAACCAAAACATCTGGTGGTTTCATTCTGGATGCGTCAGATGAAGAAGATGACGAAGATCATACTGGTGCCTCTGTAACTGCGAAAGAGCCTGATAACTCCAAAAGTACGGATGCGAATACCGATTCAGCTTGCTCTCCCCAAAGCGACGAAAAGGGCCAACCCCATGATGAAGCCGCCGAACTTAAACCTACCATTGAAGAGGTCCAGCAAAACCTCAATACCGAAAACGCGCATACATCCGGCCTAGTTGAGGACAACATCTCCGAAGATGCGAGCAACAGCGATCAAAAGCCACAACCGGACACACAAACAGAGAACACATCGGTCGATCTTGTTCGCGAAACAATCGAAACCGAAGAAACCCCAGAAAATACCCGAGGCGAAGACGATCGCCATGAACAAGACAATACAATGTTGCCTGGGCATGGGCCTGCGCAGCCCATAGTTCCGTCCATGACTTTTGCGAACACCGGCGGATCTACCGCTCCTTTGATTTCCGGGCAATCGATTGCTTCCCTGGAGCTTCGTATCAAGGAGGACCCCGGGGAGATATGGATGCCTGGATTAATCTCATTTCCCAGAAAAGAGAGATGAATAACATTGAAGATCTTCGTCGGGTATACGAAAACTTTCTGGAAGTATTTCCACAATGCGTATGTCATATTCTCACTTGTATCAATTTATGACAATTCTACTAACACTGTCAACAGGCTGCAGTCTACGTCGAATGGCTGGAAATGGAACTCTCCATGAACAACTTTACCGCCGCCGAGCGCTTGTTCAATACCTGTCTTGTCACCATCACTGATGTCGAGCTATGGACTGTATACCTAACATATATTCGTCGTCGCAACGATCTAACCAATGATGCTAGTGGCAATGCTCGCAAGGTTGTAGCTCAAGCTTATGACTACGTGATAGACAAGGTTGGCCTGGACAAAGATTCTGGAAATCTTTGGATGGACTACATTCAGTTCATTCGAAGCGGTCCCGGCCAACTTGGCGGCACTACTTGGCAAGACCAACAAAAGGTTGATCAGTTGCGTAAGGCATACCAGCGCGCCATCAGCGTTCCTACATCTGTCGTGAATAACATGTGGAAGGAGTATGATCAGTTTGAGATGAGTTTAAACAAAATGAATGTATGTATATAAAGGCTTCCTCAAACTCGTTCTTTTGTTGGTTGGATTACTAACTTTGAAATAGGGACGAAAGTTTATTCAGGAACATTCGCCTTCATACATGACAGCCAAGCAGCCGCCATTGGTCTCGAAAGCTTAACGAGAAACCTCAACCGGACTACGTACCCACGCCTTGCTCCTTCAGCAGGATTTGATGGCTATGACGAGTTTATGGAGCAAGTCAACCTCTGGAACAAGTGGATTGAGTGGGAAAAGAGTGACCCTCTGGTTCTCGAGGAAGAAGACGCTGAAGCTTTTAAGAAGCGCATTCTTCACACCTACAACCAGGCCCTGATGGCTCTCCGTTTCTGGCCGCAGCTTTGGGTCGACTTTTCTGACTGGTGCTTCCAAAACAACATTCTTCATGCCTCAACCAACACCTCCATGGGAATGTTCATTCTCACTCAGGGCCGCCTGGCAAACCCGGAGAATGTTTTATTGGCAATAAAGCACGCGGACCGGATTGAGAGCTCACCGCCTACTGGGGAAGACGATCCAAACAAGGCTCGGTTTGCCTCTTCTGTGAAAGAGCCGTACAACAATGTTCTCGATACATTGTATGATATGTGCACCTCTCTCAAGGAAAAGGAAGCGTCAGAAATTGGACGCGTTGAGCAAATGGAAGCGGCCAAAGAAGCCAATGGTGGCGGTGAGCCGAACCCTCACTTTCCCCACGAACCTACGAAGGAGGTCAAGATCCAGTTCATCAAGGATTCGTACGCCTCAAGAGTACAACTTCTCAACAGAACCATTTCTTTTGTTTGGATTGCCTTGATCCGTGCCATGCGCCGGATTCAGGGCAAGGGTGCTTCCCATGGTGGTGGTCTTCGCCAAACCTTTACAGACGCAAGAACACGCGGTCGCCTTACTAGTGAGGTGTATGTCGCGGTTGCGCACCTCGAAGCATATGTCTATAAAGATCCAGTTGGTGGCAAGATTTTCGAACGTGGCGGTCGTCTTTTCCCTGAGGATGAGATTTTTATGCTTGAGTACCTCAAGTTTCTGCATTCCAAGGACGATACTACCAGTAAGCTTAGTTTTAAGTTTCATACCCTAAAGAAGATTTTACTAATTTTTCTTTGCTTGTACAGATGCCCGTGTTGTATTCGAGACTTGCGTAAACCGATTAGTTCAAAAGCCCGAGACTCTTCACAAGGCCAAGGTGCTGTATGAGTACTTTCACAACTACGAATCCCATTACGGCGAGCTTTCTCAGATCTCCAAGCTTGAGGAGCGCATGGCTGAGTTGTTTCCAGAAGATCCGAATTTGTCTCGGTTTCGTAACCGCTTTGTGTCTGACCGGACAGACCGGTTTAATCCCCTTGATGCCCAAATCATTGTTTCTCCTGCCATCCAGCAGCGTCCTAAGATTCGCCTACCTTCTGTCGAGCAGCACGCTTCTGTTCGCGAGAGCTCTGTACCAGCCTTCCGCGCGGAGGCTTCGCCGGGCCCGCCTCAATATCTGCGGGCTCCCAACTCTCCCAAACGGCCTTACCCAGGTGATGACTTGGAAGAGAATCGCCCGCGCAAGTTTGCTCGTGGTGAATCTCCTCTCAAAGGTGCGGCTGGCCGTCGCCTCGACCAGCAGAGACGGGCACAGGGAAACACTCTTCACCGGGACATTACATTCCTTCTTACTCTACTTCCTCCCGCAAGCTGCTTTGATGCGTACAAGGTGAATTCCTCTGGACTTATCAACATTCTCCGCAACACTTCCGTGCCCGACTTCCATAGCTGGAAGTCTTCTCAGGACCCTGTCGCTAGCCGTGGTGTGCCGCCTACCGGTCCGTCTGGTGGGCACCGATACAATAATAGCCAATCTAGCTTCTATGGAGAACAACCTAGAAGCCCTTTCGAGAGTGGGCCTGGCCGCCGTGGCCATCAAGGCGGTATTTATAGACAGCAAGGAGACAATCAGTACCAGTACCAGTACTAGTGGTGTGGTTGCATCTCATTTCTTGCAGTTTGTTCAACGTCAAAAAATGCATCAGGTTTGGTTGAAACACGACGATTAGGGAGGTCGAGCTCCGCGCACACGCACGCAGGTGGCGATCTTGGGATAATGATTCTCCTTATTTTACCGGTCTCATCCGGGTCTAGCATTACACAAACATCATAAAAAGTAACACACTATTTCCGCAGCATAACAACGTCCCTTCCAGTAGCCATAAGTTTTAACTGAATCTTCAATGTGGGTATAGTCCAGTTCAACAAGGTGCATATACTATCCACAAATTTAGCAACTTGTCACGACCTAGTGTACGGGGTCTACAGGAATACGAGGTTTGATATGATTGGTTATCCACGACATCGTTATACCTTTTTGGGTAAGAGCCTGTGCAACAATGATAAGAATCTATGAGTAAAAATTACAAACATGCCCATTCATGCGGAACACTAGAATAGCAAACTACATTTGAGATATCGTCATTGGCGTGTTTCCTTTTTTGATACTGCCAGTCAAGTCTAACTTTGTCTTTATATTTTTGTCGCCAGCGCAAACCGGGTTCTTGTGTTGGCGGGTAGTTTCCTTGGCCAAAACTTACCGCTCTAGTAGTGTTGGCGGTTTCCTTGCGGACTTTTCCATGTACCTACCATTTAAAAACTCCGCAGAGTTTCATACGATAACACAGGGTAGTCGGAGCTGTTTCGATACTTTTAAAAGGGGTGACTCAATGTTCGTGTATTGGCCGTACAAATATAGCACGAGCCGCAGGTCAGACTCTCATATCTGCAGGTCATTACCGAGGTAAAAAGAAATGTTGAGAACTTCACAGCATCATGTACATTAGCTAGCTATATCCTCAAGCCTTGTTTTAGTAGCTCATGTTGCTGGGATAACAATGCCAATAACACAAGGGGTAGTTTGTCATGTTGCAAACGGACAAAAGAGTGTGTCGCAAACATTAAACACAAGCTCTAGTCTAAACCTTTTGTCTCAGATTTGGTGAGTTTGGGTCATGTCCAAGACTGACATGATACTTTGGTTGCATATTACGGCCATGATTAGCATAGAATTATGAAATAACCTTACTATAAAAGTCACAGCAACGCCGTTAAGGTTTTAAGGCTCCTAGTTTGTTGCGTTCATTTCGACACCACTTCCGAACAAATCTAGGACTGTACTTCTTTCTTCGTCGGAGTTTCAAAGTCCATCTTATTAGCTTTTTGTTTTTAAAGCACATACCCAACAATATAAGCTGCGTCACTCTCAGTGACCCTCGTGATACCTTACCTTTTAACTTTCCCGATAACAGGCCAACAATAAGCGTCACAGTCCTTTTTCGGTAAGTAATTATGCCCTTTTTCTAGCGGTGAACGCTTCCTTTCCTTTAGAATTTACTGAGCAACTACTTTGTGATAGACGTTGCTTGTCGTTGAATCATACCAATCTCCTAACTCACACCGCTAAATACGGCACCTTCTTTGTATTAGCTATGGTCTCGTATTTTAGAAGCCCCAGTTTATAACGGTACCTTTCGTATAATTTCAACACGAGAGAATGCGGAGTTGGTACAGACTCAGTACTAACATTTCTCAGCTACCCAATACTTATTGACTTTTGTGTCCGGATACTACCTGCCACACTATAAATACTGGCTTAACGCCCCGTATATTGTTTTCTTCTTGTTTTCGCTTTCATCGCGTTCTTTTCGTAGCACGCGCTATCATCTTAAGTCTCTTCATTATCCCACCGGTTGTCTTCTTCTACGAAGGTCTTTCGCGTCTCGTCTTTTTCTCACCTCGATTGAGTTCATTCTAAACTATCATTGCTCTGTTTGTAAGTTCTTGATCCCAAGGTTTTCTGTTTTGTAGTGACCAAGTTTAACAATCAATCGCAGGACAAAGCTGGCCACGCAAAAGCCTCCATTCATCTCGACCTCTTTCCCCCTTTGAGGTCTCCCAAATTTCACAAGAACAAGAGAACACAGCCACCAACACTCCAACATTACAATGTCTGCACCTATGGCTGAGCGGCCCCAGGGTGCCCTAGGCAACACTCGGTTAGACCTCCCTGCTGAAGCCTATCAAACTGTAAGTAATCAAAAGTTGTGGTTCCTTAGGCAGCGTATTCATTGTATATCAGGGTAAAGCAACCACAGTGTTCCCGGCACGTGACAAGTACAATCAGTCAGGCAAAGCAGCGACCATTCGTCTGAACCATTTCCGCATTAACTCCATCAAGGAGACAAGTATTTGGCAATATGATGTAAGTTTTGTTTCTTAGTTCCTTGCAGTATAGAGCCTAACATATGAAAGGTTTCTGGAAAATTCCTCGGTGAGCGTGAGCCCCGAAACATTGATGTTTTGATCGCCAAGGCCTGGAAAATCAAGGAATGTCAGAAAGAGCTAGAGTCTTACAAGTCCAAGTGGCTGTATGATGGCCGGAAACTCGCATGGTAAGCCTAGAACATTGTACTATTATATCATCGCTAACTATGATTTATCAGGTCAACGGTCAAAATCGATGAAGTTAGAATCAAGGTGGAACTTGATGCCGACCGTTCTAATAACTCCATCGAGCTTCGTCTTCGCCCTACAACTAAAATTGACCTGTCCAGAATCGCATCCTATGTCGAAGGGAAGTGTGACATGAACAATGGTGTACTGGAGTCAATCAGTAAGCATTAACGCTTGAAATAATAAGCAGCTTGCATTTACTAACTACTGCTACTATCTAGACTTTCTGGACCACCTTATTCGTCAGTTTCCCTCTGAAAACAGCGAAGCTATCCGCCGCAGTTTCTATTCCCCCAAAGCTGAAATACATTATCTTTCTCCGTTCACAAACTGTGTAAAGGGCACTTATGCCTCAGTTCGCCTCAACCAGGTAAGCCCTTATCTTGATACTGCTCCAAGGGTTGTATATACTAATTCGGCTATAGACGGCAGGGCATGGAGGCTTGGGCGTCGGTGTCAATGTCGATGTCGCAAACACTGCATTTTGGAAAGAAGGAGTAAGTATCATGGAACTTGCCGAGCAGTTCACCAAGTACATCAACGGTAAGGCTGTCACTCCCTTTTCATGTTGGACGTATTGCTGAATATTCTATCAGGTACTCCTTGCAGTGCCGAGAACCTCAGACCCGTTAAAGGCAACAATCGTTCAGCGCATTTTGAAACTATCACTCGCCTGCAGAACATTGCTTTCTATTGCCCATACCAAAAGAAGAGGGGTATCAACATTGTGCACAAGCTTTTCGGCTTTGTTCACGACTCCAGATACGGCAGCAAAGGCTGTACAGCGGTGACGATGAAGATCGAGTACGAAGGTTCCATGATCTCAATTTGCGACTTTCTCATGAAGAAGTACAACGTCAAGCTGCTGTATCCCCACTGGCCTCTCATCGAAACAACCAAGCGTGGCACTTATTTCCCGCCTGAACTGTGCATGGTCATGCCACTGCAACGCTACCCGCACAAGCTCGATGCTAGCATGACATCAGAGATGATCAAGATTGCCGTCACTCCCCCTGACCAGCGCATGAAGGCTATTTCTGATGGCTGCCATGCTCTCAAGTGGAACACGGATCCCTACCTGAAGCACTTTGGAGTCAAGATCAACGGCTCCTTCTCTGAAACCCAAGCTCGCATCCTTGATCCTCCTAGCCTGACGTATGCGGCTGAGAAGCACATGAACCCCGGAACCTCGGGCCGCTGGATGCTGCGTGGCGAGCGTTTCTTCAAGGGAAATACGAGAAACATTCAAGCTTGTGCTGTTGTTGTGAACTGCAGTAATATGCAGGAACCTATCAGACGCTTCATTCATTCGATGGCCAACATTTACATGTCTCACGGTGGCTCGATAAGCCAGGACTACAAGATATTTGATGCACCAGGACAATTCCCGGACCTACGCCGGGCTTGCTCTCAGCTCTTTAATCCCGACACCAAGTACCAGTACGTGTTCTACATTACTAACAACAAAAACGCCCGCCACTACGAATACGTCAAGAAGTTCTTTGACTGCGATGTTGGTGTGATGTCTCAAGTTCTTCAGGCTTACCATGTGAGAAAGTGCAACCCGCAGTACATTTCAAACGTGTGTATGAAGATGAATGCCAAGCTGGGTGGTATTAGCTGGACTGCTGGTACGAGCCCCAACATGGAGAAGACGGGAAAACTGTCAATGTTCATTGGTGTTGATGTGTCGCACTCTCCAGTCGGCATGGAAATACCTTCGATGGCGTCGATGACAATGTCGCTTGACCGATATGTTGCTCGCTATGGTGCTGCTGTTGAAACAAACGGGTTCCGCCGTGAGATGCTGACGGCAGAGAATGTGAAAACTCTGCTTGGACGTCTATACCCACACTGGTCAGCGCCTTCTCCTCCCACGAATGTCTACTATCTACGTGATGGTGTTTCTGAAGGCCAATTCCAACACGTACTGGATGAAGAGGTTCCACAGATGAAGGAGTTTTTCCGCTCAAAAGGTGCTTCTCCCAAGTTTACGGTGATTATCGCTACTAAGCGCCATCACATTCGTTTTTTCCCTGCGCCCAATTCGCCCCAGAACAAGGGAAACCCGCTTCCCGGAACGCTCGTGGAGAGGGAGGTGACGCACCCAAGACACTTTGACTTCTACCTGTGCTCACATGCGGCTATCAAGGGCACGGCTCGGCCAGTTCACTATCATGTGATTATGGATGAAGCGCGAAACAACGGAGAGAAGCTCCAGAAGATGCTATACGAGCAATGTTATCAGTACATTCGGTCGACGACGCCGGTGTCTCTCCACCCTGCCGTCTACTATGCCCATTTGGCCAGTAACCGCGCACGCGCCCATGAAGATGCGGAGAATTCAGACGGCAATCTTGCAAAGCTCGGTGGTACCCCGGCGAAGAACCAGATGTTCCACAGAACGATGTGGTATATCTAAAGGAAGAATGGATAGATTTTAAGAGAATGAAGTATTTTTACTGATGCGATTTTGCACTTTATGCAATTTTTTTTCTTGTCTGAAGCAACAGTACTAGTTAACCACCAAATAGTAGTTATTCATAAATTATATTATCAGAAAATTGAAAACCAAAGAAATACAAAGGATGAAGATGTGCGAAGTGTATATTAAGATGACGTCATTGTATGTTGTATGTGGGGAGCTTATAGCCGCTTTAACCGTTCAGCGGCGGCACGTTGATAAAGTGGGCTGTGTAGTTGCTTGTTTGAAATATACCGAATAACTAAAAATAAAAAAATAAAAATAAAAAACAAAAGGGAAATTCTTCTGGTGACACATTTCTTAATCGTTTTAATCGCCACACAAAAACACCACTACGAGGCTAAGACGGTATTTTTATGTGCATATTTATCGCTCATTATCAATAGTAGAGCGGTGCTTCATTAATGCAATAGCTCTTGCGACGTCAGGATCAAGATCGATTGAACGCAAACATATATACATACAGACCACAGCCGTTGAAGATGGCCAGTTTCCTCCGCGGCAAACAGGCCGGTATCGACAAGGACTTGTCCGAGGGCGTTTTGCCTGATCTCTTCATGGTGGACGACCAGGAGCGCTATGGAATCAGCTCTCAAATCAAGTAAGTATTATATTCCGATCTCCTCTTAGGCAGCGCACATGGGATGGATATTACATCCACATCCCGAGATCTGGTGAAGCGTTTATTGACATTTTTGGGCTCCAGCTGCCTTGCCTACGATGCGGTTCAATCAATCCTCGCCGTCGGAACAAATGACACCAAGTTTGGCCATGGCAGTATCTCACTCTTTGGCTATCGGCGCGTAACGCGAGTTATTGAGCCGGCCAAACAGGTGTCGATCCAGTTTGCTCAATTCACAGCCAATCGACTAGTAACAGTTGATTCACGCGAGGAACTAGCCGTGTGGGATCTGGACACGGGCGAAAAGCGGTCTAGCTGCCTGATTCCCGGCAAGGTGGCAGCTCTGGCCACGGATCCGATGCTCGACTGGGCGCTGGTGGGAACGTCACATGGCGAAGTGCACGCTTACGATCTCGATCGCGAACGCATGACTAATAATTTTCGCCTGCCGAATTTCTGGCGCGCGCGCGCGCTGGAGAAGCGTAGTACACCGGCGGCGCAGCGGGCGACACTGATTGGTTTGGCGATTCACCCGCGCGACGTGGGCAAGATGCTTATTACCTACTCGCATGGAGCTGTGGTGTACAGCTTCAAGCAGGCGTTGCCGACGGCGTTTCTCGAGTACGTGCTACCGCCACGCGCGCCAGGTGGAAACAACATGGGCGTCGACCTAGTGCGTCACCCACAGATCCAGCAGTCGGCGTGGCATCCGTCAGGCACCTTTGTGGTGACGGCGCATGACGACGGCAGTCTGGTTTTCTGGGATCCCAAAGACGAGCGAGTGCTTATGGCGCGCAGCTTGATGGACCTTGACATTGACAAGCCGGTTGGTAATCCGCAGGCGCCCATGCCGTGCGAGCCGTTTACCAAGATTTCGTGGTGCTGCAAAGACAACGCTGATGATACGGGGTTGCTGGTTGCGGGTGGAAACCCCACGGGTAACCCGGCCATGGGGCTGACATTTATTGATTTTGGCCCGACTCCGACATATGCTACTTCCTCGTGGCAGATTCTGGCTGATCATTTCAAAGCCAAGAAGCAGACCAACCTTCCAATTCCTCCGGGTGCCGTGATTGTCGACTACGTCTTGATCCCGCGCACAACACCGCACTTTGCTGGTGCCCATGATCCCATTGCCATCATTGCGCTCATCACCTCGGGTGAGCTGGTAACTTTGTCTTTCCCATCCGGCTACCCCATTACCCCGACAAACATGCTACACCCATCGGTATCGCTCGTACACCCTTATGCCATCAAGTTTCACGTATCACCAGTTGCGCGCACGCGCTGGCTCGGCATGACGGAGAAGCGCAATTCGGGCGAACCGCTGTTGCGCGGTGGCGCAGCCATGGGCAAGAACCGGCACGTGACGCAGGACAGGTCTATTGTGCAAATTGCTCATGGCGACAGCACGATTCGCATCTGGGACCTGGGCCATGGCGATGAGATTGACAATCCCGAGCAGCTCCAGGTTGATATGGCGCGGTCGCTTAATCGCTACGAAAATGTTGACATTTCGGCAATGGACATGGCTACTGCGACGGGTGAGTTTGCGGCCGGCACAGCACAGGGCGAGGTGGTCATTTTCCGCTGGGCCGAGAACAAAAACGTTGGAAAGGAAGAGGCCTTGGCCGACCTGAAGACCGAGTCGGGTGGTATCGCCAACATTGCGGCGCGTGCCGAGCCCAATCTACGCGTCGGACTGATGCCTTCGAGCCTGTACCAAATGGACCAGGGGCGTATCACGGCTCTCAAGATTTCCGATGTGGGTTTTGTTGCTGTGGGCTCAGAGAATGGCGGATTCAGTATCATCGACCTGCGCGGCCCGACAGTCATTCTGTCCACTACAGTCAGCGACTTTTCCAAGCCCGACAAACGTGCATCCTTTATCAAGAGCCATCGCCATTCGACTTCGGCTGTCAAGCAGTGGCCGACGTCGATTGAGTTTGGCGTCATGACACTCGACGGCGACTCTTACTCAAGTATTCTCTGCTTCGTAGGTACAAGCTTGGGTCACGTGGCTACGTTTAAAATCGTGCCCTCGGAAGAGGGGTACACGGCCTCACTGGCGGGGTCGGTCAATTTCGGAGACCGGGTGGTGGCACTGTGTCCCATCATGGCGGACTCGGGAAAACCGGCCCTGGCTACGGGAAGTGCAGTAGCCAACTTGCGTAGCGGTATCCAAGTTCATGGCCTCTTGGTTGCAGGTAAGTCCTCATATCTACACACTGCTACATAGACGTATACTAATATCTTTGTCTAGTCACTCAAACCGAAATCCGCCTCTTCAAGCCCGCCACGTCCAAAGGCGCTTCCAAGTCTTTTGATGACCTTCTCTGCGACTCTGCTAATGTCAACTACCTGGAAGGCTACGGCGCCGCTGTTGTCGGTATTTTTGGCGACATGAGCACCCGCGCCTTTTCTATCCCCGGACTTAAAGAAATCAGCAAATCTCTACTGCCCATGATTGACCCCAGCCGCAGCACTACCACACAGGTCTCCCGGTCTGGTCACCTCTTTGGCTGGACTGGGCCCAGCCAACTTGCCGTTATGCATGCCTGGGGTACTGGTCGCCCGCTATCTTGCTCTCTCGACACAATAATCAACCCCGAACTCGAGATTCCCATGCGCCCCACGATTTCCGGTCTACAGTGGATCTCTGGCACGCAGTACATTTCCCTGACTGACTTTGACTTACTGATTGGCGGCCCTGACCGGCCACCCAGCAAGCGCATGCTTGCTGCTGCGGAAGGCCATTCTGAATGCCTCACTCTGCTGCG
>JACYXV010000060.1:0-28955 GCA_016859225.1 Thielaviopsis cerberus | reverse complement strand
AACTTTGTAGCCGGGTCGAGATCGACGCGCTTGGTAGACTCGAGCAACGTGACGGTGTCGATGGACCAGACTTTAAGTTCGCCGTCATTGCCGGCGGTGATGGCGGCGCTGTAATCGGGCGCCAGACCGAGCGCCCAGCACTCGCCGTTGGTCTGAGCAATGTGCGTCTCGACACAGTGGCGCGACTGCAGGTCCCACAGCTTGATTAGCGAGTCCTTGCCGGTGGTCAGCAGGAAACCGTCGGCCTGCGTCTCGGTGTCAATGATCATAGCCTCGGGGTTCTCGTCGTCGTGCACAACCGAATCGGGCTCGACGAAGCGCAGGCCAGTGACTTGGTCCTTGTGGCCGCGCAACTTGTACTGGCCCACCTCGGCCACTAGATCCCACACGATAATGTTGGTGTCCTTGGAGCCACTGGCAAGGCGCACACCAGACTTGTCAAAGGCAAGCGTCGTGATGCCGGCGCGATGGCCATTAAAGCTGACAATGATGGTGGAAATTTTGCTATCCCATAGGCGAATGGAACCATCGTCGTAGCCAACGGCAAAGATATCAGGGTCGGTCTGCGATTGGGCAATGGCGGTTACGGGCGCCAGACACTTCTCGTCCTTCCAACGGCTGACTAATTCGCCCTTTTTGATGTCCCAACATAGGACCTCTTCATTGGCTCCAGTGACGGCAAGGCCAACGCCGGTACCTAGGCTGTTGGGTGACCATACAAGATTAGAGTAGGCCGAGGCGACAACGCCAAAGGACTTGGAGTGCTCGAATTTTCTGTAGACAACAGCAAAGCGTTAGCAGAGGAAACAGCTGGGGAAAAGGAACAGCACAAAGAACCATACAAATATGACTTGACCATGATTAGATTCCTGAGATGGAGACGCTCGTCTCACAGTCCAAACCACCTCAAAAGTAAAGCAAAGGAAACTTGAGCAGAAAGCTACGGCGCATTTGCTACTACGGCTGGCGCAAACTTGCTTTGGTGCTCAAAGTGGGAAATTTTTCTTATCGGTCTTATCGATAAGCGGCAGAATTGTCGTGCTCTAGATAAAGAAGGCGGTGAGCCTAGCTGAGTTGTGGAGCCGTGAAGCTGTGAGTAGGTGCGCCATTGTCCTACGATGACATTCAGGTTTCTTAAAGAACCTTGATAGTCAATTGTTAATTGTTTTCTTGGGGGCGAAATATCTACGATTATCTTGTCTTTACAAACTCTATAGTACGGCATTGATCACTATGATATGCTTACAGGTTCTAGGGTTACTTTGTTTCAGCTAGTGTTGAGCTTAAACCCACTACAACTGCACCTCCACCCACTGTCGCCCACTGTCGTCTCTGTAACCCCAGCTCAGCTTCTCGCCTCGCCTGTCGGAAAATCTGCAACAAATCATTCATTTACAGCCATCTCGTGTCGTACTTTGACCCCATCGGCTGCCTCCCAATCGCCAGTACTAAATTCCAGTTTTAAACACGACGGCCAGCTGGCAATCCAAAATTACCCGACACTTCCTGATTCTAATTGCAATCAATGTTGGCTAGTCCTGTTCCGCAGCCTCCTTTTGTATGGGTGGCCTGAAATCCCCGCCAGGGAAATCAGTCAGTAACAAATGTCACTCCCTGGTCAGACTCAAATGCGACCCGGCAGCTTTGACCATGCTTCCAATAGGCCCGTTCTATGTGTGTTGTGGCTTCTAAGAGCTTGGCTGCTGCGTGGAGCAGAGGGGCATGCTTTACGGTTTCAATAGCGTGTGTGCTCAGGGTGATGGAACAATAAAAGCTGCCTGTGGCCGTCTCTTTTTGTTTTTTATAGTCTTTCTCTACACCATTTCTTTTGGTTCATCACAACGCGCACACACCTCAATATTTGCCAAGATGTCGTTCTTCAAGGACCTCGCAAAGGAGTTCAAGAACCTGACCACCGATGGTATGTTGTTTTGCTTCTACATAGTCTCTCTCCCGCCAGCTTAAGCTAACCCTCACAGACGATCGCAAGCGGGATTATGAACCGCAGCAGCAGTATGGCCAGCAACAGTATGGCCAGCAGCAATACGGCCAGCCGCCCTACCAAGGCCAACAGTATAACCAAGGCTACGGCAACTACCCTCCGCCGCAGCAGGACGGCTACAATAACTACCAGGGCGATCAACACAATCGGGATGCGGCTCCGCCTACAGGCCCTCCTCCTATGCCTCAGGACCTGCCACCGCTGCCGCACGGTTGGATATTTCAGTGGGACTACAATACGGCTCGCTACTTTTACGTAGATACCAACACGGGCATGTCGCAGTGGCAGCGACCGCTAGCGCAGCAGCAACAGGGCTCGGAGAGCCGAGGATATGGTGACAACTACGGCGGTGCGCCGGCTGGATATGGTGGTGCTCCCGGATACGGCGGTGCTCCTGGATACGGCGGTGCCCCAGGATATGGAGCCCCTGCGCCAGGATACGGTGGATACCAGCAACAACCGCCGCCACAGGAGGAAAAGAAGAAGAGCAGCAGCACCAACACAATGCTGGCTGTGGCTGGCGGCGCCGCCGTTGGCCTTGTTGGTGGCGCTCTGCTTGCCAACGCCTGGGGTACGTTCTTCTCAAATCCATTCATTCATTCCCTACTAACACGTTTCTACAGATGATGAAAAGGAGGACATCAAGGAGGACATGCATGACGTCAGACAAGATGTTGACGCTGTCAAATACAATGTTGAGGACTCCATCGAGAACAAGTACGACGATGCCAGAGACGACATCCACGAGGCCAAGGATTACGTTGAGGATGGAATTGCGGACCAATTTGACGGCGTTAGACAAGAGTACGACTACGCTAGAGACGACTTTGACGCTGCTAGAGACGCCTTTAACGACGAGAGAGCAGAGCACCATGTAGATGAGGCCCGCGAAGACATGTACGAGGCTCGGGATGACTACCGGGAGGCGGTGGAGGATGCGTCGTCGTCGAGTAGCAGTAGCGAGGAGGAAGAGATTGAAGATGCACGTGAGGAATATGAAGCAGCCCAGGAGGAGTATGCGGAAGCATATGAGGATTACGGAGATGACTATTAGCCATATGCAGAACCAGATGCGTATAATCCGAGCGCTTATGCTTCACTTGTGTAGTATGAATGTCTTTCCTTTATTTGACCCCTCTTCAGTGTTACTTGACATGTGTCTTTTTACTATTCAATTGTGCACTCATCAACGCCAAGCGCCCCGTTCGGAAAACAAGGCATGGCAAAATCTTGGACAATAAGAAGCAGGCGGAGGCCTCCCTTCATGTCTGTGTCTCATTGTTATCCTGCTGCAGAGACCAGGCCATCATCTGATCGGAGTTTGTTGTTTCAAAGTCGCAGGCTTGCTATTGCTCCACGCGCATCAGACGTTTACTTCCGCTCTTCCGGTGGTTTTCTTTATTGATTTTTGAAAAAGACCTCATTCTACGTAGCACTGCGCCCAGCTCCGGTTACAGCGGGTAGTAGCCCTGTAGAGGGTCCTGCACAACGGCTAAACTGCTCACTGAAACAGTTGCTTAGGCCTAGAAAAACAGGCTCGCCTCCTTTCCACTTACAAGCTCTACTTGGCTCTAGCGCCCCAATTTTTCTCTACTTAGTGCACTTACTAACAGACTCTGGCTGCCCCACTAGAAATGACGCGTTTCCGCTGGGCTGATGGACTGGGCAAGGAAGCCCCACTTAACAGATGCTGCAGCACCGCCTGAGCTGAGCCAACTAACTACCAAGCCGCTGCAAGGGCCTGCGTCTAGCGTTAATGTGTTATGACGCCAGCTATAACTTGAAGTCTTGGGCCCGCCAACTGATTTTCAGCTCTTGGATTTCTTTCATTCCTTGTTCGACTTTTCCCTCTTTTCTTTAGCTTACGCCATTGATTGGCAATTGATATCCCCAGAGCGCCTGCTTTTTTCCGTTCTCTGTTCCTTTTAGTTATATTTATTTGGCACACAATGTTTGGCTTTCCCGGCGCTGGACATGGTCCGCATGGAGGTGGCGGTGGTGGTGGCTATGGCCCACCGTCCGGTCCGCCACCTCCTGGCGGCGGCTACGGAGGTCATCACGGAGGTGGCTATGGTGGCGGCTACGGCGGTGGCGGGTACCAACAGCAGCAGCAGCAGTATGCGCCGCCATCGCAGGCGCGCCCAATTGGCTGGACCGCTTTGGCATGGCGATTAACGGGCAGCAGGGCCAGGGCCAGCAGAGTCACGGCGGGTATAACCAGGGCGGCTACGGCGGTCAGAATCAAGGCGGCTACGGTGGCCACAACACCTGTAAGTCCCCCAAGTGAAACCAAAGTGTATTGAGGCATAGCTAACTGTATAGCGCGCGCCGAACTTCCTCCATCGGGCGCACAGCAATTCGGTCATGGCGCCCCCGAGGGCTACTCGTTCCAATACTCCAACTGTTCGGGCCGTCGCAAAGCGCTGCTCATTGGCATCAACTACTTTAACACGGAAGCTGAGCTGCGCGGCTGCATCAACGACGTTCACAACGTTTCGCGCTTTATCATGGAAAAGTATGGTTACAAGCGCGAGGACATGGTGATTTTGACCGACGATCAGACCGAGGAGCGCAGCGTGCCGACACGCGCCAACATCCTGCGCGCCATGCAGTGGCTTGTGGCGGGCGCGCAGCCCAACGACGCGCTCTTCTTCCACTACTCGGGCCACGGCGGCCAGGCCAAGGATACGGACGGCGACGAGAGGATGGCTTTGACGAGACGATTTACCCGGTGGACTTTCAGAGTGCGGGCCACATTGTCGATGACGAGATCCATGCCGCGCTCGTGTCACCACTGCAGGCGGGCGTGCGGCTGACGGCGATTGTTGACGCGTGCCACTCGGGCAGCGTCCTAGACTTGCCGTACCTATACAGCACCAAGGGTGTGCTCAAGGAGCCGAATCTGGCCAAGGAGGCGGGTGAGGGTCTGTTGAGTGCATTCCAGGCGTATGCGCGCAATGACATGACGGCGGTAGCGTCAGAGGTGTGGGGGTTCATGAAGAAGGCGACCAAGGGCGACGATGCGTACAAGAAGACGGTGCGCACCAAGACATCGCCGGCGGATGTAATTTTGTGGTCGGGCAGCAAGGATGACCAGACATCGTGAGTTTCTTTTATTTTTTGCGAGAGAGTGCTCTCTCTGATTGAGTTCTACGAGTACTAACCCTTATAGGGCCGATGCCACCATCAATTCCAAAGCCACGGGCGCCATGTCGTGGGCGTTCATCTCGGCGATGACGGCCAACTCGGACCAGTCGTATCTGCAGCTGCTCAACAGCATCCGCGACTTGCTGGAGGCTAAGTACTCGCAGCGGCCACAGATGTCGTCGAGTCATCCCCTTGGTACGTTTGTTTGTTTCGTCAGTATATTTAAGGTTGTTTACTAACGTGTTGTGTAAATACAGATGTCAATTTGAAGTTCGTTATGTAATCCAATCAGTAGGATACTATCCCTTGACAGGCTATATAGTGAATATTAAACTACATGACATGCCAAAGCTGCATTCCTCGCAAAGTATAAATAAAAGTTTAGTTCCATTGCAGTGGCGGCAACGTAAAACAAATGCCGGCACCGCCAAAGCGTGCCAAACAAAACTGCGTGATATTTGATCAAGATATGGGACTGACAATTCGGGCTGAATTGGATCAAGTCTGACCATTCAGACCGTCAAAGCGAGAATCAGCTGCTCGAAAAAGCCCCCTGGAACAACAAGGTCACAGTGGGTGCATCAACCAGAAACAAACAAACAAAAGCAGCGTATCACACTACATTTCTACTTGCCAAGGAAATTGGACTCGGGAAATCGGCACCATGAAGCGACTGTGTTCCAACACGCGCGTTTGAGGTTGAGGGGGCAAATAATTACACGGGGAGTATCAGACAGCAATGGCAGCAATATGGACAGTAAAAAAAAAAAAGAGCAGTATTATTAGCTAATATAAATGGATGGATAGATGGTGAATGCGTGGGTTCGTTCAGTCAGTCGTGTCTTTCAGTGAGCTTGCCGGCAAGTGTATGCGCTTAGAAGCAGCATTCCAGACACTCGAGGCAGCACTCGCAAGACTCTTCGCACAGGAAGCAGCAGCACATGGCAGCGAAGCACGAGTACAGGCAGCCGTGAGACTTTTCCTGGGGAGGAGGAGCCTGCTGCTGGTACTGCATCTGTAGTGGGTGGGAGACTGGTTAGTAACTAGCTGATGATAGGGCGGGCGCTCAAGACAAGACAAGACAAACCTGCTGGGGAGGGTAGCCCTGCGGCGGGTAGCCGCCCTGAGGAGGATAGCCACCCTGCTGAGGAGGGTAGCCCTGAGGCGGGTAACCACCCTGCTGGGGAGGGTAACCTTGGGGAGGGTATCTGGAAGACAGTCAGTATGTGAGGTTTGCTGCGAATGGCTATAGTGTGCTGGCTGTGAATAGCTGCAGAGTGCTGGCTGTGAATAACTGCAGTGCGCTGGCTAGACTACCAGTCAATTAGCGACAAGAGCGTGCAGCGCAAAAGTCCTCCAGCGCAAGTAAGCGCCAAGAAATAGGACAGAACAGGCAGCGGAGCGGAAATTGCCAGACTGCCGATTGACGGCAACCACCAGGAATCTCATGATAGCATCAATGGCGCAGCGCCCAATTGCGGCCCAGTTATAGGGGGGGTGCGCTTCTGGTGGGTGCCAAAGGAGTGAATTGACGCGACTGATGAAATGATGGAATTGCGACGACGCGCTCATTTCGCACAGCGCAGCGCAGCGCAGCACAGCAGAGTAAAACAAGGAAGAGCACAGCCGGCACGATAACAGAGGACAACGGAAGAAACTCACGGCTGCGACATTGTGAAGATGAGTCTTTTTGGTGTGTAAAGAAAAGAAAAAGAAGCTTGAAAGAAACAAGAGAAAATACAAAAGAAGGGGAAAAGGAAAGAACAGAAGAGATGAGATGACAAAAATAAAGGCTTCTTTGGGAATTAAATAAAATACAAAAGAAGGAAGGAACGAAAAGAACAGATGACGAATAGAACGACCTTGGGAATTAAATATATAAAGCCACCCTAGTTAAAATTTGTACGGTAATAAGCATCTTCCCTGTTCTTCCAAGCCCATGAAAAACAAAAGCTTGGCCAGTGTAAAAACAGAGCGACCCAGCAAACGGCGGCATGCAGACTTATTTTCATCGCTGGGCAGGGGCTTTTCTTGTTCCTGTTCCTGTTCCTGCTGCTGCTCCGCTCCTGTCCTATCCTTTCAGCCCCTCTCTATTATACATTGTCCTTTTTGCCCATCTGGCCGTCTTCTCCAGTCAACAAACCCCCCAATTACTTGGTATTTATCGTCCTTCTTGCACTCGCCTTTGCTGCCTGCGCTTGTTCCGCCCACTAATTCGGTTTTGAGCATCTGGAGTTAGTGGGTGGATCCCCCCGGACACGCCTAATGCTAGGCCCTCGGAAAAACGGCACGCACCCTTCTGCCCTGCCCTTTGTCTGGCTCTGTTCTGTCCACTCGTTCTTGGCACTCGCAATCTTTCCATTGTCTGGCCTTTGTCCATCGCTGTGACATCGGCCGGCCCTGGCCGTCATCAATCGAGGGTCCTTGATTTCCGCCAACGGCTCTGCCTGGCTTAGTCCACATTAGCGCCACAAGTACGAGTCTGCTGTAGCAATTCTCGCCAAAAATAGGGCTCATGTTACCTGTGCCCATATGTACTGCAAGCGAATTCATGCTTCTTGCGCTCAACATCCTATAGCCTGGCCTCCATAGGCGCCAAGCTTGTAATAAACGCGAGCGGAGCGAGACCCATCGAACAAACATTAATGGCCCCTTGGTACCGCTAACTAGGAGAAAACAAGGTTCCATGATCTCCTTCGATCGCTTTTAATCATCCTAAGCAACGCCAGCCAGCATAAAAGTGCCTGATTGCGCAGCGCCAACTATAAAGGCGCAGCTGTTACGTAGCGGAGTGCCAAATAGACTGTACTTCAGTGGGTGGCCTCCCTTCCTGAGATGGCTACCCCAGTCCAGGTTTCTATGTGTACCACCCGCAGTAATAAAGCTCGCCTTGGGATCTCGTGGGCAGGCTTGCGTTGTGTGTAGTTGCATAAGGGGGCGGAGCACAACTATCAAGCCAATGCCCCGTTATCCTTGCGGGCTCCTGTCATAAATCGCAACTGATAAGCGGGTCGTTGAAGTTCGCCATAACCCACAGGTACTTTGCCGTTTGGGTAACACAAGGTCAACAACGGACAGCTATATACATGTGTTGTATAAGTAGTCATTTGGCTTGATATGGCCAATGTATGCCAAGTCTGCCGCTATACACCCAAACTTTGTAAAACTGGCACTGCCGGAGAGTGAGCTTCACTAAAACTGGCAAACTCGCAGGACATATTTGTGAAGAAAAATGATATTAAACACAATCTGGATATGCAAAACTAAACGAAAGAAAAATCAAGAAAAACAAGCGAGAAAAAGCAAGGAAAAAGAAGAAAAACAAGCAAGAAAACACAATGTCGACGATTTCAGTAACAACTGAACCATCGGCCCCCAGTTGCATATATACCCCGCAACGGGACAATTTAGGAAAACATCGCCAGTAATCAAGATGAAATCATGATAACATAAAACTCCCCCTTTAGAAGCACGTCAACCAAGGAATGTCAAAGTTCTCCTTGCGGAAGAACCGATCATACTTGGCATTCTTGCCAACACCACGCTTGGCAAACGCCTTCCAGATCTCGCAGCGGTTGGCACCCCAAGTCAGACGACGGTCGGCATCGAGGATGGCGTTGCGAGCCTGGGTAAAGTCTGGGTTGCACGGCTGTAGCGCCATGGCGTCCATGACCAACTTGATGGCCAGGAACTTGCCGTCAGTGGGAACGCCCCTCTTGAAGACGGGCGTGTCGCCGGCAGGGTGGCCGTGCTTGTCAATCAGGTTCCACAACAGCTCGTACAGCACCGTACCCCAAACCGCACCGACCTTGTGCTCGCGGAACGTCAGCTCATTGACAATCTCGTAGGTGTACGGGTTGGTTGTCATGTTGGTGGAGTAGGGGTAAGGACGTAGACCCTTGTCTGTGCCGATGACCCACGTACCAATGGCGTAGTCCGTGGCACGGGTATCGGTGTTTTTGACCTTCAGGGCAATAGCCATAAAGTCACTCCATCCTTCGCCCATACCCCTAGCCTCATCGTAGACCAGACAGTGTGAGTTAGCAGGGCCTCCGGTCAGGCGACCTGAAACACCGTGGGTATACTCGTGGATGACAGTTGAAGCGTCAAATGATGAGTCACGGTTGGTTCCGGATAGGTTCCAGATGTAAGTGCGCATGTGGGGGCGATCACCATCCGGAGGGCAGGCGAAGTAGGCATTGTTAGTGCCCTTGCCATCCTGAGCAAACAAAGTCAGAGCATCATCATCCTTACCGCCCTTTCCAAAGTTGTTGGTCTGGAAGTTTCCAGCTTTCTCCGTAAAGCCCAGCAAGTACATAAGATCGTGCATCTTGTTGGCAGTGTAGAACAGCTGTGTGATGGATGCATCCAGGTAAGACTTGGGATCGGTCATGGAGGTGTTGTAAGGGTAGTCAAAGACCCGGTTGGGCGACGTTGGGCGGTAGTTGTCCCACCAGTACTCTCCGCCGGACGGATTGTCCTGAGCAACAGCATTGTTGCCACGGGGCTCAAAGTACGTGTAGGTACCGTTCCCTTGCCAAGTGGCAGGGCTGGCAGAGGTCCAGGGGTCAACTTCAATCTGACGATTGCCATCTTCCGGAGTCCAAACACCCCAGGGGTAAACATTGTACTCAGCAAGATCACTGACATAGTCAATAACACCATGGATCTTGGTGCCAGTGGTAGCATCAACATAAGATATCAGCCAGTTCTCAATAACGTTGGTCTCAATTCTCCAAGTCAGAGAGAGAGTGCCATCCTCATTTTGGATGTAGACAAGCTTGGCCTGAGGATCTTGTTCAGTGCCAGTGGTGCCCTTGATGGTGTACAGGTCGCTGTCTTGCTGGGACTGCTCAGCAACCATCTTGGTCGACTTGATGGGTAGGTTTAGAGTGCTGATGGCACCCTTGGCTGCAGTCTCGGGTGCAGTAGCAGCGCGGCGGCTGAGCTTCGGGATGGCACCCGTGTAGAACGAGTGGCCATATGAAAAGATGGTACCATTGGGCCAGAGCTAAAACAAAAGAGAGTTAGTAACCAAGTTATTGACCAATATATAAAACAGAAACTCGGGAACAGGCCGGGGTAAGAGTAACTAACGTTAATGTTGAAATTAGCATTGTCAATGTCAAGACCATTAGCAGTTTGACGAAGGTTGACATGAGCAATGCCGTTATCGCCAACATAAGAGTCGTTGACGATGCGGAACTCGGCGCTAGGGACAACAATTCTGGCCAGCGCAGAGGCGCTATCGATATAGTTTCCCGAACGCTTGACCATAGCGGAAGCGACAGAAGTGTCATTCTCAGCTTCGTAGGAACCCACGTACTCATTCTTGACGTTGTTCATGCGGTACGCATCAATGTTGACTCCACGTTTCGCCACATGGGGATTCGTGTTGCCCGTGCCACGATGCGGGTGCGCCACAACGGCCAAAGCCTGAGACAGGAGACCAATGGTAACAGCAGACTTCATTTGAAAAAGATGAAAAGAATGTGAGTAGAAAAATCAACTAAGATCTCTACAGTAAGAAAAGAGTGACTGAATGAAGGGTGCTGAGAAGCTGAGAAGAAGAGAAAGAGGAGGGGGGAACCGGTGAGGGGTGAAGAGGAAAGACCACAAAACGGCCATAACGAAGCGGGAAATCCACCGGCTTTATAACTGACAGATCGGCCATGTGAATGCTGCAGTCTGTGATCAAGTCTTTCATTCAGCGTTGGGTCTATCTTTTGGTCTAAGAGTTATCCAAAGAGGGGACTGTCCCCTCCATAGCTCCGACGAGGAGCATCCCGGACTGTAAGCATGGCTCTACACCTCCACGGTTGACAACGAACAAGGATAAGCTGGTCCTGTCAATGCATTCGTTGCATTGAGGCGCCTAAGAGAGGTAATGGCACATGCATTGCCGGTCCATCAAAAGGCACCACCCAAACTCAAAGCCGTAAATCTTTTTTCTCGTTGATGGTTGTTTTGCCAAGCAACCCTGAGACAACAGACTTCGGATAGAAGCATCTATACTTAGGCACTTTTGCCATATATAGTCGGTCCAGGAACACATTCCCGCTCCCACCTTAAAATGATCGTGGCAAATTGTGTTTGCAACGTCTCAATTGACATAAACAAGAACATCTCAACACTAATACTAGAACTGAATACAATACTAGCACCATTGAAAAGAGCAGGTTGAAAGGAACACATCGGTCATAACTTTATCAATAACTTGTACACTGACACTTATCGTTAATGACTGGTTGAAGTCTAGTAGACATAGATTTAATCAAGGTTGTTTAAAGCCATGATCTAGATCTCTCCAAATATCCTCAACCGCAGCAGGAAGTGCTTCGTGGTGGGCCCGGCTATCATGGCCGTCGCGCAGGCTGCACAGGAAAACCGGCTTTAAGCTTGGCGCACACGTGTTCAATGCAATTCAAGTCAGGCGTGAAAGCAGGCCAGGGAAGAAGCTCTATGCCATTGTCTTCAAACCATTCTAGCACGACTCTAGATTTATGAATCGGTGCGTTACCTTGCACAAGATAGAGTCGGCGTTCAGAATTGTAGGGAGGTATGAATCAAGTACATCCAAACAGACTTCACTTGTTACACCTCTCCTGTTTGATTCTGGGTCTGGACAACAAAGCACTATGTTTGTTCTGGAATTGTAGGAGATAGCACCCCAGAGCATGTGGCTTTGTACATTTCTCATTGTTCTCCCTTGAACAAGCATTTGATCAAGTCTAGATTTATCTATGGTTGTCAAGTTGTGAGAAGCGGAAAACAGAATCAAGAACGGTAGTTTCTAACCATTCGACGGCCAGGTCCATGGCTGTCTGATATTGGTGTCTCTGTCCACACAAGGTTTATCTGAGAAGACAACTCTTTGCCAGAATGAAAAAGGCTTTTTTAAAAGAAAAAAACACTGTTCTTTGCTTCAGGCGATGAGCGTTTCATGTTTTTTTGGTGATAAAGAATTGAAGAAGTAGTGATGTATTGAACTGTGGTGGTGGCAGAAGAGGCAAAGAAAATAAACACAGGAAATTGAAAATTTAGGCGGGAACGGCGATGTTTTCCTGAACCCACTGTACAAGCAGGGATCGCGGAAATCTTGGGGGTCTAAGCCGCCCTTCTAGAAATTCTACGCCTTAGCAAAGCACTACAATGTCCAGTGAGATAATTAGTGCCAATCACAAAATGCATGAAACGAAAGCAACGCCTTGATCCCTTGCGCCTATTTTGTAGTCGAAAAGTAAACACGAGGATTACGATTGTTGTCTTATTATAGCAATCAATTGCACTGGTTTTAGGCCTATATATGGTATTACAGCGCCATTCCATAAGTTTTAGGATCTCTACTTTGATTCTACCCAGCAACCCGACTTTTGTGAAGAACATATAACTTCTTTAAAGGCTGATTACAGCACCGCCAATAGCTACTCTAGCCTTGGGGTTATAAATAGTTGAATCAATCAATCAAAGCCGCACGGGTTAAGTTGGCACCTTTACGGTGATTGCTAATGGAAGGGTTATTTCCTAGGGTTATTGCCATGTTGTGCAGCCAATAATAAGATAGGGTTTACTGTGATGCTAAGGTCAAAATTATGGACTTTTCACACGTCATATAATCCTTTCATTGTTTACTTTGTGCTCATGACTCTTACTCAGTGACACTTGGTTAAGACGCATCACAAGGTCTGAGTTTCGCTTTATCCGTCTCTTCATCTAGCCATAAAAAGAGAAAAGAAAAACGCCCACTGCATAAAAAACGGGTTTTCCTCAACTAATGGACGACACACATCAAGTTAGCCAGCTTGGCGTTGCCTGGGCATTGATGGAGGTGTTTGAGAGTGACAGCTCGTAGAGTAAACAAGAAAAAAATGCCATACGATGCTAAACTATGCGGGGACAAAAACAACTGATGGGGACCGCATGATAAGCACATATTGTTGCAAAGCCTTTGGTATAATCTACAGCAATATTTCTTATACCAAATTGTGCCTCATCAACTACGGCAACTTCAAAACGCGCAAATCTAGCACACTTGTTGGTGAGCCTAATGATGAAGTTGGTTTTGTAATCACTAGCCTACAAATCATATGCCTAATGTATATCTACACTTTGATTTGTCAAGTTCGATGCTGCCTTGATAAGTAGTCAGCATGCTAAGTAAGTCATGTGTATTGCCTCTTGAACATATCGAGCATTGTTTGTCTTACGGCAAAAGCTTGACATCACCGTAAAGATTAATTTAACGTGTCAGATCATAAACCAACTACTTTCAGAAAACTCGCAGCCATGTTAAAGATTCCAAGTTCTCAGGACGCCGATCAACTGTTTGGACAGTATAATTCACCTATTCTTACTTTTCCTCTCACATTTCGATACTATGTTAAGTTTTCTCGCTTTTAAAATTCTGCTTAGAAACTGAGCACAATCTCAATCTCAGTCAACACTCCATAAGAACAGATGCTTCTATGAAAGCAAAGATTGAGAAAGAAAAGACAATCATCAGGTATGTCTGCCATTCCCTTTTCAAAAAAGCTACTGTGCCAAATCGTACCAACTCCAACAACAACTACGATCTCGTACTATCACAATAATCTCCGGTAGGCATTCTATCCATATAATGGGGCTAAATCCTACATCTCCGAGAATCACCGAGAATCACGCCGCCCAGCATGTGTAAAACGCCCAGGGTTATTCGCTCCGATTTATGGCCTCTTTTGACTTTACAAGTCATTGACTCGTCATGAAAAGAAAAAACACCAAACCTAAGGTAGGAATTGTCACTATCATACAAAAATATCCCTCACCGACTTGCTTCCACATACAACATATATCACCACAAAGTATTACTTACCATCGACATATGAGGAGACTCGACGAGAATTTAGAAAAAGGTTTCTACCAAGAACTATAACTGATATCTCAAAATTCTCCACAGGAACAACCAACGAGAATGTAATCAACATGGGGCGGAGCTGAGTTGTACTGTTGGCCATGTTGTGCATTTCGCCGATCTTGACTAACACAAACAAGTAACATATGCCTTTGCCGTCATTATGTGGAGAATAGCATTGCTTAAAACAATACCGCATTTCCAAATCAGGAACTTCAGTCCTCCTTTTATACAGTGCCGGGAATCTCCAACTGTAGATCTCTCGTGTTTATCAGCAACCACATGTAACTAGCTTCTAATTTCCACGGCTATCTGACTATTCTCGAAAACTCTCTCTTAATGTCATGCAAATAGCAGGCACCCTACCAAGAAGCCCATGTTTGCGATATTTTCAGCAGCCTAATATGGTATAGACTAAACAGGGGTCATTAAATCATCATGGATTAAGTAGCCTATCTACTATCCATCGATTCTGCAAGGTAACATACAGCACCAGCCATGGGCTCTCTTTGAGTTGGGACCAAAAAGACAATAAAACTATCATCCTTCTCTCCTTAGGTCTCGTCGGAAGCCTTGACGCCCTCTTACTTGAAAGCTATTTGCCGCTGAGAACTCAAAAGGAGAGACCCGCAGTAACGAGGTTACCATGAGCAACTAATGAAGCTCACTATTCAGGCACTCCAACTAATTTCCAGCCACAAGACCTTGGGAACATTGACATCATCAGTACCTACAACAGTAATGATATTCAGAATCAGGTAATAAGTGCAAAGTTAGCTAATGCGTTTACAACCTCGCGTGAAATATCCCTGAGAGGTGCATCTTGACGAGCGAGACTACTCATTGGAGATTTCATGGCTTAGTGACTGATACGAGCCATGTTGGCCTTTGAATAATCTCCTGGAACAATGGTGATAGTAAATCAAGAATTGGAACAAAGCTATGGCTTCTCCGAGTATAAATAAGAGGAGCTTCCGCTACCACAAGACGCTTTTTTTGTTCACCAAGCCTTCACCACAGATCAAGCTTTCAACACTCTCTTCTTTCCTCAATCACTTACTCTCTGCTTCTTGCTCCCACTATACTATTCACCTAGTGTAAGTAAGCTTGAACTCTCGCCTCTTCAATTCTAACCTTTGTATAGTCAAGATGTACTCTATTACCGTCATCGTTTCTATTCTGGCTGCTGTCCAGTCTGCCACCGCTGCTTCTGTCAGCTCCAACTCTCCTCGTGGCCTTGTGACCAGCTGCAACCCCCCTACCAGCCCGTCTGATTCCACCTACGGCATCTGCGCCTATCCCAACACCGAGGCTGCCCGGAGCAGCCTCAACCAGGTCAAAAGCTACTTGACCAACCACTGTGGCTGCAACACCATCACCGGCAACGGCAATGGTGTTGTTCTGGGCTTGGGATGTGGCGGGCCGGGCCCCGATCCCATCACGGCCGGCGTTGCGGGCTGGTCGATTAACAGCGAATTTAACCCGGCCCCGTGCACCCCTGGCTCGATGTGCGACTAAGAGACAAGTGGATTTGATATTGTGTCAGCGCGCTCTGATTAATTAGCACTTGATTAAATATTATAATTTTAATTGATTTGTACCTAACCTATATGCCATCAACAGCGAGAAGTTACTTCACAGAGATAGCCGTACAAAGTACTGTAGTAATAAGTAGATATAAACCTTGCCAAGCAAGCTCCTCATGCTGTAACTACACAACATGTATACCGAATAGGCCCAAGATTTTAAATACTGTTCAGGACATATTGGGGTTTGTGTGTTACATGGTGTGCTATCCCTACCCAGACCCTTAAGTGTGCCATTCACGTGTTTGTACAGTCAGTGAGACCCACTATAACCTGAGCTTCCGCCAATCACAAAGCTTCAAGCCCAGTCTGGTCCAAAAGCCACTACAGCTGCACTGGCCCCACCAAAACCAAGCCGAACAATGATAGCAGCCACTTTGGCTTAGCCCGTAGCCTTGGGGCACCTGTAACAGCTTACAGAGCCTTGTTGTCGAAACTCCCGATACTTTCACTTACATCATCTGTATTTGTCTTGTTTTTTTTTAAATTGAATTCTCGCCCACAATGCTCTTGCTCGATTACCAGAACGTCCTGATCCAGACTGTGCTCACCGAGCGCTTCTCGGGGTTTGTCCTCCCAGCGAATTTCCACCCACAATTAAGCGCACCCGTCGTCACCGACATATAACCCCTCTGGTTGACTCTCTTCCGCACATCTAGCGGAGCTTCCAAGCTCATACAAAGATACCAATGAAGTGCAGTTACGGAAGCTTCGGCGGGTGCAGCTTCCAGCGCTTTGATTACCCCCCCTGATGTAGCCAAGTCATAAGCTAATTGTTGCGCTGCTGTTTTGTGCCACCTTAGAGCCGCTCCCGTGCATATCGACCAGACCGTTTCCGACTTTGATGGTGTCATCTTCCACATTTCAACTCCCGAGATCAAGACCAAGATTCTTCTTTCCATCCAAATACGATGCTTCAAGGACCTTGTCAAGTACGGCGCTGAGCAGGTGCTGCTACGCGAATACGGCAGCTATGTTGCCGCGACTGAGCCAGGTTACGACTTCTCGGTTGAAGTTGATCTCGAAAACCTCCCTTCCGATAAAGGTGCGCCCAATTCTCTCTTTGCGCCATTGCCTAGCGCGCCCGTTACTATTATATCACCGATTTCCGAGACATCCGGGTGCACATTGGCAAATGCTAACTCCAAATCATTGCTGAACAGAGGCTCGTGATGCTCTTATCATGAAGTTTGCCCTGCTGAAGCGCAATGCCATGGCCGCCCCCTTCGAAGCCGCGTACCAGGAGCACTACAAGCTCAAGGAGGAAGCCAGCAAGTTCACGACGGAAGAGGCGCCGCAGGGCGTGCGCGAGGGTGGCGAGGTCATGGCCATCCACTATCGCGAAGAGGAGTCGATATTCGTCAAGGCCAGCCACGACCGCGTCACTGTGATTTTTAGCACAATTTTCCGCGAGGAGACGGACAAGGTCTACGGCAAGGTGTTTATCCAGGAATTTGTCGATGCCCGCCGTCGCGCGATCCAGAATGCACCGCAGGTGCTGTTCCGCAGCGAGCCGCCGCTCGAGCTACAGGGCCTGCCTAACCTGCAAAACTCGGGCAACGGCGAGATTGGTTACGTGACGTTTGGTAAGTGACTCACCTTTTGCAAAACTTGCTCTCGGCTAACTGTTATAGTCTTGTTCCCTCGCCACCTGACGCCTCAGCGCATGGATGAGGTGGTCTCGCACATCCAGACGTTCCGTGACTACTTCCACTACCACATCAAGGCGTCCAAGGCTTACATCCACTCTCGTATGCGCAAGCGGACCGCCGATTTCCTTCAGGGTATGCTATTCTTATCTTTAAGCTGTACCTGGTTACTAACACTACACAGTCCTGCGGCGCGCGCGGCCCGACAACGAGGAAAAGGAGCGCAAGACGGCCAGCGGTCGGACATTCAAGGCGCAGGCCTAAGCTCACGCTTGCTGAGACGTACATTTATGTTTATTATGAATCTGTATGCCCAGCATCGGCTGAGAGGCTGCGTTCTTTGTCTTTTTTGGTTGCTTTAGTCGTGCCTGTTTTGCGATGTTTACGGTTGTTCAATGATGTTGTTACTGGGTTTTGATCTGGATAATCTTTACCCTTATTTATCTTATTTTCGTATTTTCTGACTTTACGCGTACTCTGGTAATTATTCTTGCAAACAACCAAGGTCATGAGCTTCCGCAAGAAACTTGGACACGTCTTAACCCTAATTATAGATGAGCACGCACCTTTAACCCTAGAGGCTTTGTGCCCCGTAGTTCCTGAATTTCAACGTCATTCAATTGAGGCAAACGCGAAAGCTACAGTTTTCGCGCTTTTGTCACTCCGTTTTTATTCATTTTCGGTGGCACCCAGCACTGGGTCCATACAGCATACTAAGCCATTGATGGCTGCAACTTTATAGCCCTTACATTTCGCAATACCATATCCGACTTCACAACATGGTCTGGCCTTTCTCGTCGTCCAGTAGCGTCAAGCCGGCTCCATCGCCCCCCAGCAACTCCCCACAAACGCCAATCTCGTGGTCTAGTCTGCTCAGCGGCAACGAGTCTACGCTACCGCTCAATGCAGCGTTGGACTGGGCGCCAACGTTTGCATCGACAGTACTCGCGCTGGGTATAATCAACCTGTACGGGCGGTATCTCCGCCGCATCCCGCGCACAGCGTACATTAAGCCCGATATGTACCGGTCGCGCAGTCTCTTTGGGCGTGTTACAAGCGTGGGCGATGGCGATGGGTTACAGTTGTATCATACGCCAGGCGGGCGGTTGGCAGGCTGGGGCTGGGCGTGGACAGTCCCGACCAAAAAGACAGAGTTAAAAGGCAACACGGTACGACGGCTTCAACGCTTCGAAACTAAGCCAGTTCACTGACAATGCAATCTAGGTATCCATTCGGCTGGCTGGCATCGACGCTCCCGAGGCCGCGCACTTTGGCAAACCCGCACAGCCTTATGCCTTTGAAGCGCACCGCTGGCTAATCAAGTACGTGAACCAGCGGAATGTGCGCGCACACATTCTGCGCAGCGACCAGTACGACCGCGTCATTGCCACCGTGTACTGTTGGCGCTGGGGCCTGCGCCGTGACGTTAGCCTCGAGATGCTAAAGCGTGGGCTCGCGACGACATATGAGGCCAAGACAGGCGTCGAGTTTGGCGGTCGCGAAGCCGTATATAGGGCGGCAGAGGCCGAAGCAAAGGCAGCCAGGAGGGGCATTTGGAGTCTGAGTTTCTTTGAAAGTCCAAGAGAGTACAAAGATAGACATAATGCACAGCGAGCGGAAAAGGTGGCGGGACGGAAGACATTAGCTAAAGCGGTGGCAGCAAAAGACTAATGATAACTTTTATTAACCTGTCTACTCGCAACACAAGCATCACGGGTTAGGGCTCAGTTCATGATAGATCGAGATAGCGAGTTGGTGAAGTTAAACCAAAAAGGAGCAAGAAAAAAAAAGTGAACCCAAGTTTGGGTTCTTGTATGTGCCATAACCATGAATCGAACATGGGTCGCGTCGGATTTGAGATCTCGTTAGAAACCACAACGGCGCATTCTAACCACTAAACTATTATGGCTTGTGAATATAAAATTTTGTCGCTATTTGGCATTATAAGGCTATTGCTATTTGCGTGCAAATCACGAAATGTGACGTCCTAATAATCATCAGGCTACTAGAGGGCCGTGAGCG
Source organism: Thielaviopsis cerberus (assembly GCA_016859225.1). Taxonomy (NCBI): domain Eukaryota; kingdom Fungi; phylum Ascomycota; class Sordariomycetes; order Microascales; family Ceratocystidaceae; genus Thielaviopsis; species Thielaviopsis cerberus. Next base: position 9,659 of record JACYXV010000060.1, on the reverse strand, counting down.
CCGTAACTTGCTGACATACCAGAAACAAACATTGTTTCTAAAGAGAGACGCCTACGACTATGGCATCAGGCAAGAACCAGAAGTCCATTACCTGATTCCCATAAATTGCAACTGTCATGGCAGAGCGCAGAGAAGTTGTGCCGAATTATGACTGCTCGTCTCTCCATCCGATTAATGCCGGCCCATTCCAGTCGAGTCGACACGTATAAGGGCCCTTTTTGCAGTCCGGCACGCCTTGCCACCTGTCGCCTGTCATCCTATCGTTTGCTGGGTTTTCGCTGTCCCAACGGAATTTTTCTTTTCCATCATCATTGTCCACTATCAGTTTGAAACGTGTAGCTCCGAACTTGACAGAGTTGTACACTTCATATTCGTGATACGTCCGATTGTCTTTGCTACAGAAGCGACCATGGCATTACCAAAAGAGCCGCTCATCAAACCAACTCTTCACCGCGTGTTGGGTTTCAGTTGGCAGCGCTGTTGTAGTGCAGGTTCGTACCTGTTTCATCTTTTTCGGGGGTTACATTAAGGATTTTTTTGGCAGGTCTGTAGTTCAAACCCTACTTATATTCTCGGTCGTTCCTGATTTTTTCTTTCAAAAAAAAATAAAAAATAAAAATAAAAAATAAATACACGAATAAAAGCGCTATCAGATAAAGGACAAGACGGAGTGGCCGTTGTGTAGTGTTTTTCTATGCACTTGCTGCTTGTGCCACAAATTTCTCGTCCAAAACCTCCACTATAGGCATATAAGCGCTGATATGTTCTGACTGGCTGGCTTACAAGGCACTTATCAATTATCAAGTCTTGGACTAATTTCTGACTCGCAGCTAACATGACGCTATCTGCAGCTTACGGGATTACAGATCTATGTGCAACCTCACATACACAGACAGACATCAATTGTATTATGGGACTAGCAAACGTAATGATGTCCATGACCTAACGCGTCAGAATGCAACTGCTCAAACATGGCTTGATCAATAAGATATTTCCTCTTTGCTAACTTTTACTTGGTGGACTATAACGCAATCTTTTGTGAATATCAGCAAGCTCAAAGCTTCGGAGCTGCAGAGTCTTCCAGTTTTTGTTGGATAGTAATCCGTTCTGGGAATAACTGCCCAAGGAGCCGGTGTGCTGAACATCTTACACATGTAGTGCTGGAACGTGGTTTTCCCCCGGTTATTCGTAGATTAGTGTGAATCTTTAAGCAATAACACTTAGTGTTCTCTACGGCAATGACTGGAGAATACCGAAGCGGAATAAACTCATAGTAGCACGTACACAAAGCACAAGACGGTATGCATCTTTGAGATTTACCATGCTAATCCCAGATCTGGCCTTAATTTGGCATGTGAGAAAAGGAAAACGAATTCAAGCTGTTCCTATGGCCACAAAGTGAATATCAAAAAGTCAATCTCCGGCTAGCAAGCCTGGAGCCTTGGGCCGGCCTTAGTTCGATACGTCTCTTTTAATGCAGCTGAATAGTCGGGCTGTGGGTAGCTACTCACAAGCACCCTTAAACTGCTTCATCTCCGTTGACATTTTTGGTGAGACAGGAAAGCTAAGCGGCTGCCTATATAACGAGATTCTTCGCAGAGAGTACAAGTCGAGGTGTGAAATCATGGAAAACGCGCCTCTCATTTCTTTCAATAGTGTTCAAAATGTCTTGAAAACATTGCCACAAAAGAGAGCCTCCACGGGAGGGTTGCTTTGAAGGGCACAGCGCACCAACCATTCCTGTACTTTCGTCTTGAGTCTCAGCTTGAATGACATATAAGCACCCTCAGGTTCTTCAAGTTGAAGGATTTAATTGGAGACTGCAGTAGAGGATAGACTTGCTCCTCCGAGACATTTGATGACTTCAAATTTCCGACGCCCTAAATCTTCGTGAGTTGGATAGAGACTGTTTCAATCTGTTGAAGACTTCTTTTCCGGGCGTGTTTTTGCATCTGGTTTTCAATCGTGGTATCCTGACGGTCATATCTTTTCTGCGGTTCAGCAAGCAGTCAAATCGGCTTTTTGAGTTTCTACATGTGTCTTTGTTTCAAGCACAGAATAGCCTCTTTTGTTGACGGCCTCCTCCTCTTCAGCGGTGTCAGGGTTTCATGAGGAATGTCTTTTATTAGCCGCTGGGTGGGCCATATTTGACTTGGAAATGGGCGGCGGATAAGGCAAAAAAGGCCTTTCCCGGTAACTTTTTCTGGGTAGACGATTTTTTTATTTAGAGTGACTTAACTGGGCGCAGCATGAACCTCTTTTAAAATGTTGTGCAATGGGGGTTCTTGGATCTTCTGGGCCAAAGTTAAAATATATTGCTTTGGACACTAGACATTAAATAACATGCTTTGAAGGAGCATGCTGTTTTCTAGTGTATAGGCTTGGTTGGGTACCATGATAGCTGCTTGAATGTAAATTGATGTAAATCAACAGCAAATGATGGCCAACGAAATTGAAACAACTTTTGGTTTCTTGTTGGTCTCTTGGGTTAACACGTCAGTTTCCAGATGAAGTTAGTTCGGTTTGAATGGCGACACAAAGGCCCACTTGGGTATATCGGCCATGTGGAACAAAAGAGACAAAATTAAAAGCAAAACGTTGCCGACTTTGAGTATTTGGCAGATGGTTAGATGGGCTGTGAAGGATTCGAGTCGCTGGGAAGTTCGAATTAATTTTGCACTAACGGGATTCACGACCTCTTAGTTATACTTCACTCAAGACTAGCTGTCGTTCTTCATTATGAAATGTCGTCATTACAAGCAATATGGTAGGGTTACCGAACAATAGGGTTACCACACCAAGCAGATGAGACACATAAGCGTGCAGAAACGAGGAAACTACCAAAGCAAAATGACGAGTAATAGCGACTTGTGACGTCCCTCGCGACGTCAACCCAATCTCCGGCAAGTCACAAACGATGGTGATGCAAACCTGAGCGGGTCATTGAGCTTGAATTACATAAGCCCTCTGCTAATCATAACGGCGCATGAATTTCTGGTAGTCGTCAAAATCCCATTCGGAACCTCTGACGCGAATTGACGCTTGTGAATCCGTTCTGGATCAATCTGATGTTGCTGGGACCCTGCATAAGTGGGAACCGTAATTAAAGAAGCGACTAGCATTGAGCAGCCCAGCAAAAATAAACAAGAGATACAGTCTAGGGGAAACAACGCAACACAGCGCAACAGGAACAGGTAGAAAAAAGGCATTGGCCAATGGGTGGTCTGTTCGCTGGCTTTATTCCTTCGCTTTTTTCCTGCTTCTTCTTCTTCTCTTCCTCTCTTCTCGTCTTGTCAAGTCCCTGTCGCTCAGCCACCATTTGAAACCAAGGACCTGTGGAAAATTTACCTACCGATTAAGGCGCCCCTTTCTGATTTTAGACTCTCTCGTTTGTTTCCTTTCTGAATTGCAACCGTGTGGCTTTTTCTCTGGGGGCCTGGACTTGTAGACTTTGATCTATCGAGTTTTTCTTTCTTCTGTCCCCAGCAATTAACCTGGATCGCTTCCTTCTTTTCTTTTTTCTTTTTCCCATTGTATCGTCAAGATTCGCGCTTGTCTGCCTGCCTGCCTGCATCAAGTACCAGCAATCATCGCTCATGCCTCAATGTCTATTGTGGTAAAACGAGCAGCCATTCTTTTGTGTTGTTTTGATGTGATTTGACTCTTATTATAGTTCGCATATCTGCCCTTTTCGCTCGTTATTTATCGCTTTGTTTTCTATTTTCTATTTTGTTTTTCTCTTGCGTGTTTTTCTTCTGGCTCGAAATTCGTCGCTTGCCCGGCACGCCACTGGGGCGCCCGCCATCTCAATTTTGCACATTTTTTCTTCCTTCATTTCACCCGCCTATCAGCCAACCAACCAACCCTTTTGATTTCTTTTCCCTTTCTTCAACCCGACCTGTCGATCAATCATCGATTCTTTGTCAATACCAGCTTTATCACATCGACCAGTTCATTTTGCCGGCCAGCGATACAATCTCGCCAACCATGAGATTGTCGCGTTCAAGGCGGACGGCATCTAGTCGTCTCGCCGTGATAATATCGACGCTTACTCTTACCACTATGCCATCGCTCTCATTTGCTTCTTCCCTCGACTTCACCTCGGTTTCACAGCCCGACATCGATTTTTCCGACCTTGGCCGCGTCGGCATTGCTGGCGACTTTTCCGGCATTTCTGTCTACGAATACGAGGGCCAGTCAGAAAAGACTTTTAGCACCAATGGCAGCGAGTCCATCATGGCCCAACTACCAAATGGCGTCTTTACGTCGCTGTTGGGGTCTGATGCTGTGGTAAGAGCCATGTGCCAATTACCCGACTCGACCACGGTGGTGCTGGGTGGCGACTTTACTAGCCTGGACGGAAATCAAACCCGTGGCCTGGCCCTATTCAGCCCCAAAACCCAGTCGGTAACGCCACTTGATGGCTTGGATGGCCAGGTTAATTCCTTGCTATGCGACACTGACGGTACCGTGTACATTGGCGGTAACTTCAAAGCCAACGACTCCATCAATGCCTTGACATGGTCACAATCTGGAGGTTTTAAGAGCCTGGAGTTTGCCGGTTTTAATGGCCCCGTCAACGCCATCGTCAAAACCTCCAACGACCACATCGTTTTTGGCGGTGGCTTCACCGGTCTTGGGAACACGTCCTTGCCTACCGAGCTGGACGGTCAGGCCATCAACCTTTCCAACGCCAACGTTAGCGCCACCGGCACCACTAGCGACAGTTCTTACTCCGACCCCAGCAGCATCGTTTGCAACACCAACGAAAGCTCGAGCGGCGGATGGCTTCTAGAGGACAATACCGCTGGCTACTGGATGGCCGAGCTTGGCTTCACCTTTTGGCCCACGAAATTGCGCTTGTGGAACACAAACGTTGACGGCCACGGCACTAAGACGTGGAGATTTACCGCTCTCCCTTTGAACGGTATTCTTAACATGACCTACGTCGATTCGTCTACTGGCCTTAATGTTTCATGCACTAGTGAATGCCCACTGAGCAGCAACTCCAGCGAGATGTACCATGATTTCCACTTTGTTAACACCGTCGGCATGGATTCTTTCCGTATTGATATCTCGGCTTGGTACGGTTCTGGTGGCGGTCTCAATGGCATTGAGATGTTCCAGGATGACATTTCATCGTATGCCATAAACAGCTTCAACGAGCCGAGCTGTATTGTTTCAACTAGCACTGTCTCTAAATCTACCACTACTGGCACTTGGTCAGTAACACCCTCTGGACAGAGCGACTCCGAGTACCTGTCAACCTCTCTCAACGGCACTATTTCCTCGAGCGACGCTTCCGTCACATTTTATCCCGATATCCGCGAGACGGGCAACTACACAGTCAACATTTACACGCCCGGCTGTATCCAGGATGACACCTGCTCAACGCGTGGCCAGGTCAACATTTCGGGCATCATGACCTCCAGTGGCGATGTCTCGTTTTCGACTTCGCTCTACCAAACCAATAACTTTGACAAGTACGACCAGATTTACTTTGGCTATGTCGATACGAGCAGTGACGACTTCCGCCCCAGTGTCACTATTACTGCACTAGATGGGCAGTCTATCAGTGAGCAGACTCTTGTTGCCCAGCGCGTTGGTTTTATTTTGATCAACTCAACGGGTGGTTTGAACGGTCTCTACGACTACAACCCCAAGTCGAGCGTGTCTCAACTCAAAGATTTCGAATCTTCTGCTATTAATAAGCTGGGGTCTAGTTTTGACAGTGGCTCTGCCGTATCTGCCTTGGTTGTCAATGGCAACACTCTGTTTGCTTCGGGTAACTTTTCGTCTTCATCAATGAAGAACATTGCGGCCATCGACACATCCTCAGATAGCACATCAACTCTCAATGGTGGTGTCGACGGTAAAGTTGTTTCTATGGACATTGAGGACAAGCTTCTTTATGTTGGTGGTTCGTTTACCGCTGCCAACTCTGGAAACACTGATGGCCTCTCGAATGTCGGTGTCTTTGACACCACATCCAACAAATGGTCTGCTCTGGGTGCCGGTGTTAACGGCGCGGTTTCTCATGTCGTTTCTATGGATATAAACCTGGTTAACGGCAGCACTGAGCGCGTTATTGCTTTTAGTGGTAACTTTAACCAGTGTCTTGCTTTTGACACTTACCACGCCACCAATGTCGATGGCCTTGCTGTTTGGGTTCCGGCTGAAAAGAACTGGATTCAGAATCTCTTTGGCTACCCGCGCTACAATGGTGTTATTACTGCCTCTGTTAATAACATTACAGATGCTGGTTCTCTAGTTGCCGGATCCGTTAGCTCTTCTTCTATGGGGGCTTCTGGTGCTGTGACGTTTACTGGGGGAAGTTTGGGTGCTTTCCCAGTTCACATTCTAAACGGCACCACATCGACTGCAACTTCAGCTGTAACAAACTCCACCAAGCGTTCTGTCGCGACCGACGCTGTTCAGACATCTGGTGTTTTGGCTGGTGCCTTTTACACGTCGTCTACCGTCAATCTCACTATCCTTGCCGGTCACTTCACTGCGCTGTCTTCCAACGGTAGCTCCGTTCAGAACCTTGCCATCATCGACGGCGGAAACAACAATGCCATGACTGGCCTGGGTGACAGCATTGACGCCAGCTCAGTTTACGAGGCCGTTGCTGTCTCAGACAATATTTTGTACGCTGGTGGCTCGATTAGTGGCAAGTTGGTAGCTCTAGCATTGCTGGCATTATTTCTTATGACATTTCCACCGGTGCATTTTCCTCGACACAGCCTCCCGCCCTTGTTGGAACCAACAACACTGTCTCGACCATTGCCGTCCGCCCCAACACACAAGAAGTTTATGTCGGTGGCTCCTTTAGCCTGGCTGGTACTCTCCCCTGCCCTGGTGTTTGTATGTGGGATGCCAAGGCCCTTCAGTGGAACCAGCCCGGAATTACCCTCGAGGGTTCGGCTTCGGTCATGTTCTGGAACTCTGATAACACTCTCTTGGTTGGTGGTTCTTTGCAGGTCAATGGCACAACAAACACTTCCATTGCTATCTACAATGCCAAGACGTCGTCGTGGGATGTATTTGCTGACGCCGACTCGACTCTGCCTGGTCCCGTGACCCTAATGACCCAGGGCTCCGACGATTCGTCGCAGGTCTGGGCTGCTGGTTACTCGGGCCAGGATGGCAGTATTTTCTTGATGAAGTGGGATGGTAGCCAGTGGATTTCGACGTCGCCAACGGATTTCCAGGCTGGCTCGTCCATTACTAGTTTACAGGTGTTTGCCACCACCAGCAAGCACAGTAATAGCGAGTCGCTTTCGGGGAAGCAGGTGCTCGTGATTACGGGCAACATCAATCTGCGCGGTTTCGGATCTGTGTCTACGGTTGTGTTTGACGGTACAAACTTTTCGCCGTACCTCTTGACTCAGGGCTCCAAGAATAACGTTGGCTCCATTTCGCATATATTTGTGGAAAACAGCAATTTTTTCAAGTCTAGTAGTGAGTTATTTCTTTCGACAACCCCTTTAGAAATTTGCGACTAACTTGTTTCCCAGGCAGCCATATGCGTCTCGTATTTGTTGTTCTCATTGGCCTGGCTATCTCCCTCGGCCTTGTTCTCATCATTGTTGGCGCCGGCGTTCTCCTCGACCATATGCGTAAGAAGCGCGAGGGCTACGCTCCCGCGCCTACCAATATGATTGACCGCGGAAGCGGCTTGCAGCGTGTCCCCCCGCACCAGCTGCTTGAGTTTTTGGAGCGCGGACAACCAAACACACCGCGTGTTTAACGAGCGAAACGAAGTACACCACCACCCCTCTTTTTTTTTTAACGATGAACGACAACAAAATGACTCGGGCTTGCGGATTCAAACGGTGACTCGACAACAAGGCTAGGGCGATGCTGGCCCAACTTCTCTTCTCTGGATTATTCAATCCGTTTTACTTTATCCCTTCTTTTTTTTTTTTTTTGTTTTTTTTTTTCTTTTCTTTCTTTTTATACTCACTGCTGTCCTCTTGTAGCTTGGAAAAAGGCGCAGTAATCATTAGTCGTCTTGCTCGCTTGCTTCTTTCCTTCTTTCGTTCAGGGATTCGTGCTCCAAAATAGGAAGCAAATCTGGGGGAATTCAAACAGCAGCAACGAGTCTCTGACCAATCATCTGAGAACCAAAATCCAGGGGTAAAAAGCCCAAGGAGTCTCCACTTTAAACTACAATAATCCAGTATCGTGAACATTTACAAGCGCAAGAAATCGCACGTGGCGAGAAAGCAGCACATCCACCGTGCATTACGTGCAGAAGCGCATTAACAAAGTCATATAAATCAGCATAAATTCAACTAGCTAGCTGGGTGAACAGAAAAATAAAACGTCCATCAATAAATAGTAAGGGATATCTCAAGCTCGGAAGAAACAACATGAAAAAGAAAGGCAGCATAGATACTTGACTGAAAGCAAACGCAAAAGACAATGAGATGCAGAAAGACTAAAAAGAAAACAAGCTGAAATGAGACAGACGCCTTAGATATAACAAGAGGGGGACACATTAAAAAAAAGATGACAGAAATCAGAATGGGGCAAATAAACGACGCCGGAAGAAGTAACTGAGAGGCAGCATGAAGAAAACTAAGAGGCAGCATGAAGAAAAGAAAGATGGAAAAAGAGGGAAAGCGACAGAGAATGGAAAAGAAGATAAACAAAACAAAAAGAAAAAGAAAAGGTCAGCCAAGAATAAACTACGCCCCTGCCAGCTTCGCAAAGTGTTTGGACCAAATCCAGCCCACCAGGCAGTTCGGGTCATCTTGGTTCTTGGCCAGCCATAACTCGCCCTTTTCACCAACCACATCAAACACCTATACACGTTAGCTTGGCTTTCACGCAGATAAAAAAAAAAAAAAAAGAGTACTCACCTCGCCCGCCTGGTACACCAAGTACGGATACCCCGCTTCCTGCTTTGTCGTCTCAATATTGAACTCAAACAGCGACGCTGCCAGCCACAGAATATTGTACCCCTGATTCTGACTCTGCTGTTGACTCTGCTGCAGCATCTGCTGGTACTGCGCCTGCGACATGCCACCCACACCCACACCCGTACCCGCGCCCACGCCTGAGCCCACCGCCATGCCAATTCCCATCTCCGCTGCCTCCACCGCTGCTGCATCCTCCTCCTCCATAGCCTCAGGTCGGTTCTCTGGCCCGTCGGGCACCGGCAGCGCTGAGTGGAACGAGCCCCGAAAAGCGTTTTGCCGCCGCCGGCGTCACACCACCTGGCTCAGGCCCAGGGTAGTTGGAGTTGTACGTCGACGTTGAGTCGCGGCGTGTGTAGTAGGCAATTTCAGAGCTCTGCCGCGTCAGCTGGCTCGATGAGTCGATGCTGATGCCAGTACCGGGCCTGCCAGACAGCGACGTCGACCCTGACATGGTGCTCTGCGCGACAAACGAGCGCGATCCTGGCATCGAAAGCGCATCGGGTGACGTCGGCGTGGGCCGCATGCTAGCCGGCTGCGAGCTCGTGTACACGTGCTGCTGCGTGATGGAGTGTGCGATCGACGGTGCTTGTGAGTGCGACGATGTCGGCATCGATGTGTAGTAGCTATCGTAATAAAACTGATTTGGACTGGGAATGCTGGGCACCGTACCCAATGCCGCCTAGCGGAGACGCGAGGCTACCCGAGCTGCGGCGCGCAAAGTCTGGCGTG